>BQNB010052607.1:6337-40414 GCA_026074375.1 Tanacetum coccineum
ATTTAACAAGAACTTATTTCGACTGAAATGAACAGTGACTAAAGAGAAAATTACAAGAATAAAATTGAACTCTAAAAAAAACTAAAACTAACTAACTCTTTTCTGAATGCTTGAACTTCTTATTTATAGAGAGAATCCATGAGAGGATGTAAGCTTCACTCATTCTAAGCCATTGGATCTTAACTGTTTGAATGCAAGCCGTTGATCTTGAGTTGTGAGGTGTTCGGACCAATCAAGGGATGCCACGTAAGCACAATGATGTGGAGGAGGTGTAAATACGAGGTTAAGTGAGCTTGAAGGAGCGGGGAAGGTGTTTTAGCAGGTTGGGTTTTTGTGAAATTAGGCGGGAAAAATGGTAGGAGGTGGTTAGAAGGATTTTGCCCCGCTTTTATATTTAAAGGTTTGGAGTAATTGCAAAAGTAGTCCCTGCGTTTCTTTTCTCCAAGATGTAGTGTAAAACAACTTTCAAACTTGTCAATACCGGCCCTTGTGTAGTTGAAAACTTCTATTCTCCCTTTTAAAAACAACTTTCTCACTTTAGCAACTTTGGTCCTTTAACTTCATTTCATCCAAAAGAACCCTTAAGCTTTGCAAACTTGTCACTATTGGACCTTTGACTTTTATTTGGGTCTTCATTTCTTGTATCTGGCTGATCCGGCTTTGAGATTTGGCTTCATTCTTCACTCTTGTCTTGTCTTTTCCGTTTCTTTGTCGGTTTTGACTGATTTTGCTCACTTTTGTCTTTATTATCCTTTCCTGCACAACAGACACAAAAGCACACATTTTTCTATTCTTTTGGCATTTTCTTGGCTTTTATTTGGCAAAATCCCGGGTAATTTATATATATAATTAAGCATTTATCAATTGTATTTTTAATTTTAATGAAATAAATTATGTTTGTGTGAAAAATGAAAAAGAAAATAAAATTATGGGTGGTGAGGCCAAAGTGAGGAGATAGGGGTGTGTTATGAGTGAAGATGTATTTTTGAGTGAGAGTGAGATGCTGATGTGGCAGCCTGTGGGACCCAAATGAAGAGATATATCTCTTCATGACACTCCACCCTCTTATCGTCACTTCATCTTAGATAAGGGTGAGCATCGGTTGGGACCGATTCGAACCGACCAAAATCGAAATCGAATCGAAACCAAATCAAGGTAAACCGTTAACCGAGAACCGAATCGAGCATAAACTATAGATACCGAAACCGGACCGAATAAGGTCGGTTCGGTTCGGTTTAGTTAGTTCGAACCGAATAAGTGTCGGATTTGAAACGAACCAAACCGATCAAATCGAAATGAATATAGAAAACCGAAAACCGAACCGAATAACGCCAGGGCGGTTCGGTTCGGTTCGACCCAATTTCGGTCGGATTGTCGGGTCGGGTCGTTTTTCGGGTGAATATGCTCAGCCCTACTTCATCAAATACCCTATAACATCACTATAACATAAACATTTTTTTCAATAAATTCTTACTAGCAGGGTACCCGTGCAATGCGGTAGCGGGTGCCCGGTGACTAATTTTGTGACGAGCAATAATTTATCACTTATAGGTTTTTTCTAACACTAACTTTGAATTAAAATAACTATAAGCAATAGCAGAACTACCAATGTAAACCAACAACCACCAACAAATTACCGTCTAAATTATTAATAGTTTAAATGATTAACACTTTTATTTTTTAAATTTTAGCATTAAGTTAGTGGTTAAAAGTTTAGTGAGCTTTTCTTATAAACAGATTCATTAAAAAATATCATTATTGTATGACGGTTACTATATGATTGAAATGAGCTGTTATATATTGTTTAAATGAGACTTACATTTTTAGACTTTACATTAATTTCCTACTTTTGGTTTTATAGTAATGTTTTTCACTTTTTTGTCTTAAAATTTTTAAGACTCTTTTATAAGAAGTTACATATGCTTTATATGTCGTATAGATAACACATCATCAAAAATACTCTAACACTGACAAAAGAAAAATAAAAAATATGTTAGTGCAAATATTACGATATTTAAACTAAACAATCCATTAGGTTTTAATAATGACAAACAATTAACTTGTAATACATAACGTAAAATGTGCAAGTTATGTGTGACCACAACTCATCAACGCATACATTCATCAACACCTCTCCACATCTCGAATCCACGCATGCTTCAACACGTGTACAAATATGCTTGTTATGTTTCATTACGATCAAATTGTTTAACAAACCATTGAGAATGATTAAAATACCTTTTAGAGTCATTGAGTATTTACAAGCTCAATCGTTCTTTTTCGAACCTCGTTTTGCATTTCATACAAAGTATGAACACGTTTTTATAAACTAGCAAAATCCATTTTGTCATGCATACTAGATTATTCATTGGCATAAACCATGTAAATTTACTTACATCACCACTAAACAAATGCTTTTAAGTCACTCTTACTTAATAATTAACTAGTTGCATTAGTGAATAAGACAAAATAGGATTAACTATTTTTGAAAATAAATCTTATAAGATATATTCATATCTTTCTGTTAGCCTTAAAATATTGAGTCGAACATGAAGTTCTTCCATTATGTATGTTAGTCTCGGTCAATAAATTAGTTAACGTTGTAATAGGAAAGTATCGGGAATCGGGCTCGATAGTTAATCTAATATTGTATATGTTTTGGGTTTAATCCCAAGCAAGACCCGAGCCCGGATCCTAGTTAAATATCCCGCACGTCACTTTATGTGTCGGGGTATATAAGTAACTTTTCCACCTAGGAAAAGAAGTGGATTTCATTTATAATATTTCACTTTTCTATATTCTCTCTCAACTCTCTCTCTCTCTTCTTTCTCTCTCTAGAAATCAACTCTCTCTCTTTTCTTGATCTAGATTCGTGATTGTTATATGAAGTGTTAATCGGGATCCTACAATTGGCATCAGAGCTACAGTGAATTTGTGTATGATTCTTGTGGCTAAACAAGATCGAATTCGTGGCTTGATCGTTTATTTTTTTTTGTTCGAAAAATAAAGCAAGAAAAAATCATTGTTTGTGGTTAAAGGTGTTAAAGATTTGTACTTTCGAGCTTAGAACTATCCCTTGCATCATTACTAGGTGGTTTTAACATCATTTCGTAGCTTTCAAGAAAGTTTGATGGTTTTTTCTTGGCTGCGTTTTGACTAACTGAAGGGGTGTTCTTGATTGCATTTTGCCTATTGCGTTTTGGGTATTGCGTTTTGGGTATTGCGTTTTGGGTATTGCGTTTTGCCTATTGCATTTTGGTCCCGCATTTTGCCTATTGCGTTTTGGTTCCTGCATTTTGGCTCTGCGTTTTGGTTATTGCGTTTTGCCTCTCCGTTTTACTTCTGTGTTTTGGTTAATTTTGCAGGTTGAGATTTGCCATTGCGGTTTGCCTAATTGAAGACCCTTATTGCGTTTTGCCTAGGGGGAGACTCTGTCCATTTCATTTCTTGGTTGCGTTTTGTCTAAAGAAGACTGCGTTTTGTCCACTGAAAACCCTTGTTTTCAAAACCTAATTTCCTGAAAAAAATTTCGACCTTACCGCGGTTTTCTATTGATTTTGTAAATCTCGTTAAACTCTTTATTGGTTTTAATCATAGACTTGTAAAATCCTGTGATCGATAATTGTATTCAAAACCACAACTTCAATCACATCATATCCACTTAAGATCCAACAACTTTCACACTTCATAATTCATAACCATTCATTCATTATGTCTACTCCAGTCAATACATCCTCAACAGATATTCAAATGCACAACAATATCATGGCAGCTGGTTCAAAAGATTGTCCGCCAATGCTTGGACTAGGAAGATATTCACAATAGAGATCACGTTTTCTACGGTACATTGATACGAAACCAAATGGTGAGGGACTGAGAAAAAGCATACTATCTGGTCCCTACGTGCCATCTACTGTACTAGTTCAAGCTGTTGCTGCAACGGAAGGTAATCCTGCAATACAACAACATACAACAATTAAAACAACATTAAACATGACTCTAGAGAACAAAGAACACTTTCTGTCTGAAAAAGAAGCAATATTCTTGCTTTTAACTGGTATTGGAGATGATATCTATTCCTTAAACCCTAATTTTATCAATTAA
Organism: Tanacetum coccineum; assembly: GCA_026074375.1. Lineage (NCBI taxonomy): Eukaryota > Viridiplantae > Streptophyta > Magnoliopsida > Asterales > Asteraceae > Tanacetum > Tanacetum coccineum. The sequence continues at coordinate 10,442 of BQNB010052607.1, forward strand.
AACTATAAGCCCTAATTTATAAAAACTATTTACTAAAAATTAAATTCTATTTATTATTCTAGAAAAGACAGGGTAGAAAGTGCAAGAAATGAAAGTATAGGGTAGGCGGGCTAACTTCTAGAAAGTTACACTATAGTGAAAACAGTTAGCCCTAAACTATTAGAGAATTACACATTAGACCCTACGATTTCAGCTTATTTTGGCTTATTAAAAAGTGCTTTTCAGAAAAAACTTAAAACTACAAAGTTGTTAACTAGCTTATTCCTAACAACTTTAATAAAAAGCACATCAAAGCTTTTGACAAAAAACAACAGATAAGCCTAGAAAATCAGCTTCTAGTTTGCTGTTACAGAAAGTAAGGTTTAGAAAGCCTTTTAGATTCTAGCTTATATTGGGCTTATTTCTAGATGAAACTTAAAAACAGAAGAAGCTAATTGTGGCTTAAGATGTATGCTAAAGGTATTTGAAAAGAAATAAGCTAATCTTAAACTAAAATATCAAGAAAATTGATGCTAAAGAGTGCTAAAACAGTTTTTTTTTTTTTTTTTATTTTTTAATTCTGAGAATGCTTATCAATAAGACTACCAGCTCTTACATACTGAACCCTAATTGGCTGAAATTTTGGAATTTAGCTACTCTTAGCTACTTTGAATCAACCTGTGTAAAGAGATTTCTAAAACTTCACAAAGAAATGAATAAAACAAAATCCAATTTTGCTGCCATGAAGGTTGCTGTTATGCTTGATTGCTGATGCAATTGGCATTGAACAAAGATGTAGGCTAGAATTTTAAAACTAACACTTTACTAAATGCAACTAAGTTAACACAAAACAATTTTTTAACTCCTAAGTTGCTTCTAAAATACTAAAATCTAAACTTCTTTTAACTCAAACTTGCCCTGGTGCTGGCAAGAGATTTTAGAACCTAAACCTTTGGATTTAACCACCTAAACCTGAAAACCTTTGTAAAACCTTATAAAATGACTACACTTAGCTATGTGAAAAATTTGACAAGTTTACTTTGACTTTAAAAGTCAAATGAAACTCTAATAGTACCAATTCCAAACACTACCTTTAAAGAAAAAAACTGTCAAGTAGATGAACTTAAAATTGTTTTAAAACTACCTCCCCAAGCTAAAAACTTTAGCTACTCAACCTAATTAAAACTAATTAAGCTATTTGAACATTTTAACCTAGAGCTTATTAACTAAAATAAGCTAGTTACTCTTATAGCTTTTGAATATCACTTGTGACAAACTTTGAAAAGCAAAGTCTAAATGATTTAAGGCTAAAACAGATTAAAACTCTTTTAACAATAAAGCTATCTAAAACACAAAGAAAAGGATTAGCAATAGCTTATCAAATGATTAAGCAAGAAATGAATTGAGCTTTTTAAATGCAAAATGTGAAGTTTTAGAAAAGTAAGACCTGAAATGTGAGGTATCTTCTTCACCTAGACATCCAAAAGTAGAGTCTAGGTGATCCTAGTTGGCACCTTGCCCCATCTAAACAGCTTTAATAAGCTTAATGAATCTTAATAGAGCTTAAAATTCCTTAAGCTTTCAATATTGAGTACTATGCCTTAATAGATCACTACTTGAATGTAAATTGGATGAAAACAAGTAAATTCAATTGCAAAAAACAAAAATTTGTACTAAAGTTGAGCCTTATGAAAAGCAATAAAGCTCAAATGAGCTTAATTTCGAGCTTATTTGAAGAAATATCAACTTCAATTGAAATAGAAGAACACATAAAGCTTGTAAACTGAATGATATTGCTAAATTTATGAAGTACAAGAGGAAAGGAACAGAGTACAAGTGCTTTGAAGCTATTTAGAAAACTTGAAAGTAAATGGCTTAAAAAACGGGAAATTACAAAGTAAAAGTTTAAAAACAAATTCAACTCTAAATTTGAGACCTAAGTACTCTATTTATAGAGGAATGAAGAAGAGGAAGAAGAATTTCTAGAATAGTCCATTAAATCCTAGCCCTTGATCTTTGTCGAGATGATTTTGGCCGTTGGATTGGATTAGTGAGGTGTTTTATCCAATCATGTGTTTCCACGTGGACTTAGTGATGTGGAGAGGGATTATGAACGAGCTTGATCAATATAGAGGAAGTGCGGGGTGAGGGGAAATCGGGGGAAAAAAAACAAAAAAAAATTGGGTAGTGGTTAGAATTTAGCGCGAAAAACCGTTTTGGGACATTTAGGTGTTAAAGGCGCGTCCTTTTCTGTTTAAAACTATGGAGTATTGTCACTTTTGGCCCCTGCGATTCACCCGCCCCTTTCTAGTGTAAAAGGAGTTTTAAAATGGCAGAATCAGTCCTTGTGGTTTTCTTTCTCTTTTCTTCTTTATTAAACACACTTTCCACTCTTGGCAACTTTGGTCCTTGAAACTTCTATCTTCCACATCACCTCTAAATCTTGAACACATGACAATATCCCTTTGACTGTAATTTTACTTTGACTAAATCAAAGCCTTTTTTTTCTTCTGTGTCGGGCTGATCCGGCTGTGATCTTTGGCTGATTCTTCACTCTTGCTCTGTCTCTTGTGTCCCCTTTTTCCCCGTTCTTGTTGGTTTTTTGATCGTTTTTGCTTCTTTTGTCTTTTCAATCCTTTTCCTGCACAATTGGACACAAAAAGCACAACATTTCTATTCTTTGGCATTTAATTGGCTTTTATTAGAGCAAAAACCCGGTAATTTTAGTGTACAATTAAGCAAATTAACAAATCCCCAATCTAAAGGATTGCCGTGGTCCCTCAAGCAATGTTATGAAGTTACACTTTGTAAACTAAAGAAGTTTTTCCAAAATGCCAATTTATGCGGGGGCACGGGGAAGCACCTTGTTTAGAACCTTTTATTAATTTAAACTTTTAAACATTACTTTTACTTTTCTCATCATTTAATCTCATGAAACCGTTAATGGGCGAATCATTGCAACTATTGCAACTATTAGGCTCATCGAAATAGGCTACTACCCGATTAATATAGCACAAAAGAGAAAATTCGGTCATCCTTGACTTTTCACTAGACTAAGCAACAGCTAATAAACAAGATCCATTGTCAATAGAAATCCAATTGATTAAGCTCTTATACTTACAACTTTGTGAACTTTTCACTCCCGGAATAAATTAATGATTAAGAAAGTACACTCTTTTAACTCGCCATAGATCAATTTATCTTCATAGTGAAATTCATCTAGCTTTAACAATAACCTTTGTTAGCTCAAATGTTATAACATAGATAAACCTCTCTCAAAGCTAAAGAAATTTAGGAAACAAAACTTATAAGTTGATTTGAGAAAATGAAATTTTTAACATTCTTTTTATTTTTCATGTACTATAATTATTTTCTACTTTCGCAATAAGGAATTTGTTCTAGTTCGAAACCCCTACTTAGGCCCTTTCTCCAAATAGGAAATCTCAACAACAACGTGTCTTAGTTCGAACCCTCCACTCCGCTGCCAAACGTTTGTGGGTTATCGCGACAACACCTTTTCCTACAAAGCCTAGAATCCAAAGTCCCTAGTTGACAATCATCACCATAGGAGGTAGGCGCTCCCTAGTTGATGAATGCCTACGAACCTTGATTCCATTACAGTAGTTTTAATCTTAGTTTGCGACCCCATCCGAGTCTTTCTCTCAACATGGATACTCCAACGAATTAAAAACTACATATAGCTTTGTTTATTATTCTATTTTTTTCGAATGCTTTCATTGCCAAAAATAATGCTTTGCATTAGAAATAGCTTCATTGGCAATCCTTTTCCATAATTATCTTTTTGATGAATGGACAAATTTCATTTTAGGAAAGCAACTTATAAATTTGAAACCAAAAATCTACTTACATATTAAAATGAATCTTTTACAAATGTAAGACTTTTTCTAAAGACATTGTTGACTTAAGCTAAATTAAAAAGAGCACGTTTGTATTAGGTGTGTTTAGAACTTATGGGAGTAATAAAGACACAATCATTCATATAATGCATTAGTTTTCCAAATAAACTTGCTTAAACAAATACACTTATATTTAACTACATCATTTCTTGTTCTATCACATTAAAAAAACCAAAGCTATAGGAATTGTGAAAGCTTGGCCCAAAAAAAGGTAGGGTTTAAGAACTAGCTAGTGCATTTTTCACCCTTATCTAGTCAAATTTAACTCCTATTTCTCAACCAACGGACTACCAAAAAATGAGGTTTTTTTCCAAAACTTAAGCTTCTTTTGAACTTTTCTTGTAAAGCAAAAATTTAAATATTCCTCATGTTTTCAAAAAGGCAATTCAAAAGAATCAAACAAGGTTGCGTGAAGTGCAAGTCAATATCGAAAGATATCTTGTCCCCAAACTACAGATGAAACTTTGTCCTCAAGTTAAAAATAAGGGTCAAAAGGAATCTTTAACAAAAATTGAATGGTCTTGCCAAAAGAATAGATGTTAGTTCGATAAAGAACAAGGATAAAAGATTAGAGTTTTCCCATTTTATGAAGAGAAGATTGGAGACCATCGATGGAAACTGTGGGAATTGCTTTATCCTTCCACAATATTGAACCATGAAGCTTCCAAAATCCGAAAACAAGACAAAAATCACAACACCCTAACAGAACGAAAAAGAACAAGATTCCTCTCTTCATTTACATGTTAAGTCTCAAAATTTTATCTAAAACGGCTTAGTTTTTTGTTAACCGATTTACAAGCTATAACTCGCCCCCAAATTAATTTTGTCCTTTGGGGAACAAAGAAATAGAAAATAGAAAAAGAATATAAAATGATAAAGCATTGGGTGCCGTCCCACGAAGCGCTTGTTTATTATAGAGTCCCCTTCGCTTGACTCTTTCCCCAAACTAGTTTTTCATGGTGGGTAATAGCAATGGTGAAGAAAATCCAAGAGGTGACAACCTCCCCAAACTAAGGATGAAAGATATACCAAAGCATTTTTGATTCCGGGTTCATAAAACTTTTTAGAAAAGATTTTCAAGATAGAAAATGTGAACCCACGAAAAATGCTTTGGTAACATAAAGTCCCATTACGGGTCGTGTGGGATAGGTCAAAAACATCAAGAGTCAAAAGAGCTTTAGATGGAGCTAACTCTTTTGAACTCTTGTCCTCTTTTTCAAAAAAATTTCCATGAAATGTTATCCCCGGATCAAAAATCTTTCCCTGAATGTTCATGGGGAATATCATATCCTCAAAGATTAAAATCCTCATAAAACACATAATCACTCCCGACATAAGAGGTAGTCTCCAAAGGTCAAGTATTCACTGTCGGGATGAAAAACTTGTAACTCTTTTCTTTTTCTCAAGGTTTCAACTTTTGTTTCAAATCTTCTTTTGTCTTACTTTTTCAAAAGATTCAACCTTTTAATATCATCGTGTTCAAAGAATTTTTCAACTTTCAATAAACTATCAATGAAGGCAATTTCCTCTTATTCCTTATTATCCTGATCCCCAACTATTTTCACTATCATTTTTGAAAACTCATGATTAACCTCAACATTATCTTTTTCAACCTCACTTGATGCCCATTTTCTCACACAATTCCCAATTGGGGCAAAGAAAGACATAATGGTTTTAACATCAATCTTAGGAGAAGTTATGCTAGATGCCTCATTAGAAATGATTTCCTCGTCCTTTTTAAAAAGAGGGTTCAAATATCCTTAAGAAGTTTCCCTCCTAAAGAATTGACTCGTCATTTTAGAGGAAAGTCATTGTTTCTCAAGAGAAGGTTTGAAAAAGTCTTGAAGCTTTGAAAATCAACACAAGAAAGGAAAATCACATCCTTTCCTATTTTGGACTCTCTTGGGATTTTGGAATGAAGAATCTTCATATGCTTAATACTTTTTTTGGAATAGCATTAAAAATCCTCATTTCCCCATTGTGAAAGAGGAGTCCTCAAAAATTATTGTTTGGCAAAATATGTGAAATTGCACTTATGAGAAGCTTTTTTAGGAGAAGAATAACTCTTCCTTGGTCTATGATTTTTACACTTATCTAATTTAGCAAAACAAGCCCTTCTTAGCAACTGGGAACCAGAAATCCCATTAATTCTTCCTTTTGTTTAATAATGGTCCCCCAGAAGAGATTTCAAAATCATCAACATAGCAATGTTTGGAATCATCATTACTTATCAGGTTTCACAAACATCTTTGACCCGGTCATCATAAGCATCCATCATGTGGATTGACTCATTATCTTGGCTACCATCCGGTTTAAAAACTATTCTTTCCAAACCATCCCTTATCACTAGCTCTTCCCCGTGAACATCAATTAAGACCCGTGCGGTTCTTAAGAAAGGTCTACCAAGTATCAAAGGAACACGAGGGTCTGCAACAAAGTCTAGAATCACAAAATCGACCGGGAAGTAGAATTTTCCGACCTTCACGAACACATTTTCGGCTATCCCAAGGGTTTAGAAAATGGGTCCGGTCGGGCTAATTCTAGAAAACCATTTCTAGTACTGTGTGAAGGTCAGGAATTCCAAAGTTATTTTCCAAAATAGACAAGGGCATGAGATTTATACTTGCACCTAGATCCGCTAGAGCTAAGTGTTTATCAAACTCCCCAAAACCACAAGGAATGAGAAATCGACCCGGGTCACCAAGCTTTTCGGGAAGCTTTTTGAGAATGACCGCGGAACAATTAGCATTCATTGGTGTCTTTGCTATTTCAATCAACTTGTCTTTGTTTGTCAGCAAGCTTTTTAACATCTTTTGATACTTAGGCATTAAAATCAAAGCATCTGCCAAAGTAATGTCCACATGAATCTTTTTGAACATTTCCCAAAACTTTTGGATTTGCACCTTATCATTTGAATCTTTCTTTTCACGTTCTACCCTAGAAGGATATGGAAGTTTGGTCTCTTTAGAAGATTCTTTTGAAAGTGGAGAATTATTAACTTGAGCAGAAGAAGGCTCAGGAGAAATTGGACTGCTCACCGGTTTAACCGGATCATGAGATTTTTAGATAACCGGAGGTGTGTAATGTCTGGGTGCCGGTAGGCACCTTTATCCTTGTCAACCTCGTTTCCTTTCAATCAAAGGTCATATTGACATCATAAGAGGAGGTGGAATTGGGTGGAACCGTGAGTAAGAAAGTCCCGCTTCGAGTCGTAATGGCTCTAACTTCACCCCTGGGTTGTCTAAGGTATTACTGGGTAAAGTGGTAGTACTAATAGAAGTTGAAGTTGAAGGCCTGACTTGGTTTTTGGAAGAAACCACTCAAACAAGTTTGCAAATTGTTTTGGAACTCATGTTTGTTGATCACGAAAAGAATATGTGATTTTTCAACTCATTCTTGAATTCACCTTTTAAAGAGTTGATTTGTTTTGTAAAGTAGACTTTACTTCACATCCTAATTTCAGCTTTTCAAATGGTAATGATGATTTCTCATGAGCCATCAATACTACCCTCGGTTTTTCTTGAAATTAACCAATTGATTAGCAACACAATTTGAGAATTTTGTGGTGGATTTTTGGTAAGGTACATTTGATGAGGTGATATTTCCCTTGATTAGATGGTTTACCTCCTTGGTTTGAAGGAAAACCAGTGGGTGAGTATGGTTGCTAAGTTGGAAGACGTACCCTCCGGAATTTCCATTTTAACAAAATTACCAACCGAAGCGGTTTGTTGAAATTGTTGGAAATTATCATGATAAACCGGGGCTTCGTAACCTCCTCTAGTCATTGGGCACATATTAAAACCTATGATTTAATTCCCACAATGGTACACAACCTTGTCCTCAACCGCTTCGATCGGAACGGAGTAGGCACAAAAGCTTTCATCATGTTTTTTATCTCATTCATTTCATTCCTAAAGGTCAAAGTCATCTTATCCACTAAAAGCTAGCTAATGCAATTTGTTGGAACTCAAAGTTAGATGATGAAGTAGAGGAAGTAGGAGCATCCGTACTTCACTCGCATCACTGCTTTCCGAGAGCATCTAAACTTTGGCTTGTTTCTCTATGATTTGTAGCCCTTCGGTTGGACTTTTGTAGAGAAAAATTACCACCGGCAAGCAGAATTACAGAGAATCCTGGTCATTAAGCTCAATGAATTTATAACAATGGAACTAATTGGAGGCATTATGAAAAACCAATGGTGAGGACAAATTTCCTAAGAAGTTCCTTGAAACGCTCCCAAGCTTCGGAGAAAGATTCTTGAGCAATTTGACGAAAATTCGTAATTTCGTTCCGAAGATTGGTGGTCTTTGATGGTGGGAAAAAGAAATTGATGAACTTAGAAACTAAGTCATCCCATGTGAGAATGGAATTTGGGGGTTCTTTTTCTAGCCACGTCTTGGCTACCCCATCAAGAGAAAATGGAAAGAGAAGAAGTTTGATGGTGGTGTTAGGTACATCCGGGTACCTTTGGTTGTTCGTAATGCTCTCGAAATGACGAATGTGAGCATGAGGCTCCTCATCATTACCTCCTCGAAAAAATTCGGTTTTGAACCAAATTAATGAGGGAGGATTTGAGTTCAAAATTTTGAGCATTAATTATCGGTACAAACTAATAGCACTTTCAAACCCCCCGTGGGAGCTTGAGTTGCTCGGCCATAGGTCTTTCATCGCCATATGGAATCGATCCAAATTGAGAGGGATTGCCTCTGTCGGTTGTCGAGATCGATCGACATTCGTCTCTTGGAATAGTAATAGGATTCCAAGGAGGAGCGAGTTGCGCATCCCTAGTGAAAAAATAAGAGAAAGTAGAATTTGAGATTAAGAAGATTCTTTTTTGGGGAGAATTAACAATTTTTAGTTTTAATAGGTGTAGGGGGGGGGGAATGAAAACAAAAATAACATTTTGGCAATCGTCTTTACCAGCTTCCATCAACACGATAATCCTAAGAATACGCGCGCGAAGTGGAGCGGAAAAGCTTAGCGAGCCGCAATTGACTACTTAGAGAGGTAGCTAACACTTTCCCTTAAACTCACTCTTATAGTTGTAAACTTAAAGGTCCGTCGTACCTCGCAAGTACTTCACGAATTTGTTTTGTTGTTAATTAGAATGTTTATAAATGGATATCAAGTAACCAAAAGTTTATTATTTTATTTTTTTTTTAAAACTTAATTCCGATAGGAAGTCGAATTAAATTTGAACTTTATATATAATAGTATATATATATTTATTTTTGTATTTTTTTATAGAAAAATAGAAAAATAACTTCCAAAGGAAAGGATCTTCCGAAACTCTACTTTCAACGAATACTCTTCAATAATCGTCACGAGATTCCCCGGCAACGGCGCCAAAATTTGGTGTATGTCAAAATTTAATATACCAATAGTAATAAATCTCTTAAGAAAATTCTTCCAAAAATACTATTCTCACCAAGAGAAATATAAAAGGTAGAAAAGCTCACAAAATAAAACACACATTTGTATATTTTTATCCGGGAAGTACTTATCCTCGGGTCGTGTCCCAACGAAATCGTGAATTGAGAATTTAAGAATAATTCGGATTCGAGCTTAGAATGATAAGAGACTTTTGAATTGTTGATTATACTACAAATGTAATAGCAAGAATTAAAGAAACAATGAAATAGCACGAAAATTAAATGCACAAAACGTATTAAACGCGGGCTAAAACTGAAATTTAAAATCTAAAGCACGACTTTTATCAAATTTTATACCTAAAAATCACAAATTTAAAATGAAAATTTTAGGAAAAAGAATTAGAATTTTTTATGGTATTTTTGAATTTTTTATGAATTTTCTAAAATTTAATGAATTATCAAAAATAAACTTTTTCTAAAAATTAACACTAAAATTTTTCTTTTATTTTTCAAAAATACTAGATTTAAAATGAAAATTAATGCAAAAAGAATTTTAATTTTTCAATTATTTTTCTATTTTTTATGAATTTTCTAAGAAAAAGGAATTATCTAAATTCTATTTTAATTTCTAGAAAATACAAATTTAATGATAAAAATATAGAAAAATGGTTTTTATAAACTTCAAAGGTGCAGAAAATTAATAGAAACAAAAGCCCTAATTTTTATTACTCAATTAAACCCTAATTTTATCAATTAAACTAAAAACCCTAATTTTATAAAAACTATTTACTAAAAATTAAATTCTATTTATTATTCTAGAAAAGACAGGGTAGAAAGTGCAAGAAATGAAAGTATAGGGTAGGCGGGCTAACTTCTAGAAAGTTACACTATAGTGAAAACAGTTAGCCCTAAACTATTAGAGAATTACACATTAGACCCTACGATTTCAGCTTATTTTGGCTTATTAAAAAGTGCTTTTCAGAAAAAACTTAAAACTACAATGTTATAGAACTGCTTATTCCTAACAACTTTAATAAAAGCACTTCTAGCTTTTGACCAAAGAATAAGCTAGAAAATCAGCTTCTAGTTTGCTGTTACAGAAAGTAAGGTTTAGAAAGCCTTTTAGATTCTAGCTTATATTGGGCTTATTTCTAGGTGAAACTTAAAAACAGAAGAAGCTAATTGTGGCTTTAAATAATTGTATGCTAAATGGAAATTTGAAAAGAAATAAGCTAATCTTAAACTAAAATATCAAGAAAATTGATGCTAAAGAGTGCTAGTTTTTTGTTTAATTCTGAGAATGCTTATTCCAAATAAGCTACCCTGCTTACTACTGAACCCTAAGTGCTGAAATTTTGGAATTTAGCTACTCTTAGCTACTTTGAATCAACCTGTGTAAAGAGATTTCTAAAACTTCACAAAGAAATGAATAAAACAAAATCCAATTTTGCTGCCATGAAGGTTGCTGTTATGCTTGATTGGCTGATTGCAATTGGCATTGAACAAAGATGTACGCTAGAATTATAAAACTAACACTTTTACTAAATGCAACTAAGTTAACACAAAACAATTTTTTAACTCCTAAGTTGCTTCTAAAAATACTAAAATCTAAACTTCTTTTAACTCAAACTTGCCCTGGTGCTGGCAAGAGATTTTAGAACCTAAACCTTTGGATTTAACCACCTAAACCTGAAAACCTTTGTAAAACCTTATAAAATGACTACACTTAGCGAAGTTGAAAAAATTTGACCATATTACTTGACTTAAGAGTCAAATGAAACCTATTCCAAACACTACCTTAAGAAAAAATCTGTCAAAGTAGATTGAACTTAAAATTGTTTTAAAAACTAACTCAGCTAAAAACTTTTAGCTACTCAACCTAGATTAAAACTAATTAAGCTATTTGAACATTTTAACCTAGAGCTTATTAACTAAAAATAAGCAAGTTACTCTATAGCTTTTGAATATACTTGTGAACAAACTTTGAAAAGCAAAGTCTAATGAATTAAGGCTAAAACATATTAAAAACTCTTTTTTAATCAATAACTATCTAAACTCAATGAAAAAGGTTTAATCAATAGCTGTTCAAATGATTAAGCAGAATGAATGAGCTTTTTAAAAAATGCAAAATGTAAGTTTAGAAAAGTAAAAAACCTGAGATGTGAGGAATCTTCTTCACCTAGACATCCAAGAGTAGAATCTAGTGATCCTAGATTGGCAACATTGCCTCTAAACCCACTTAAAATAAGCTAAATGAGCTTATTAAGAGCATATAATCCTGATAGCTTTCAAAATAGAGTACTAATCGCCTTAATTGATCATTACTTGATTAAAATTATGAAAAACAGAGTAAATGAATGCTAAAAACAAAATTTTGTACTAAAGTTGAGGCATTATGAAAAGCAATAAGCTTCAAATGAGCTAATTTAGACATATTGAGAAATAGTCACTTCAAATTAAAAGAAGAACACATAAAGCTTTTAACTGAATGATATTGCTAAAATTTAATGAAGTACAAAGAGGAAAGGTAACACAGTACTAGTGGTTGAAGCTATTTAGAAAACTTGAAGTAAATGGCTTAAAAAACGGGAAATTACAAAGTAAAAGTTTAAAAACAAATTCAACCACTAAATTTGAGACCTAAGTGCTCTATTTATAGAGGAATGAAGAAGAGGAAGAAGAATTTCTAGAATAGTCCATTAAATCCTAGCCCTTGATCTTTGTCGAGATGATTTTGGCCGTTGGATTGGATTAGTGAGGTGTTTGATCCAATCATGTGTTTCCACGTGGACTTAGTGATGTGGAGAGGGATTATGAACGAGCTTGATCAATATAGAGGAGCGGGGGTGTGGGAAATTCGGGATTGGGTGTGTGTAGAATTTAGGCGGGAAAAACCGTTTGGGCAGTTAGAGTTGTTAAAGGGCGCAGTCCTTATACCTGTTTAAAACATGAGTATTGTCACTTATGGCCCCTCATTCACCCGCCCCTTTCAAGTGTAAAAGGAGTTTATTTAAATGGCAAATCCGTCCATGTGGTTTTTCTTTCTCTTTTCTTCTTTATTAAACACACTTTCCACTCTTGGCAACTTTGGTCCTTGAAACTTCTATCTTCCACATAAGCCTCTAATCTTTGAACACTTGACAACTTTGGCCCTTTGACTTGTAATTTGACTTTTGACTGCCTTTTTTCTGTGTCGGGCTGATCCGGCTGTGATCTTTGGCTGATTCTTCACTCTTGCTCTTGTCTCTTTGTCTTTTTCTCGTTTCTTGTTGGTTTTTGATCGTTTTTGCTTCTTTTTGTCTTTTCAATCTTTCCTGCACAAAGGACACAAAAGCACACATTTTCTATTCTTTTTGAGCAATTAATTGGCTTTTATTAGGCAAAATCCCGGGTAATTTAGTGTACAATTAAGCAAATATCACTTGTTATAGCTTAGTTTCGTGGCTAGAAAGCTTATTTGGGTTAATATTTCTCAATTCATCCTTGTGTTCTTCGTGGAGAGTTGGTTATAATATTGTTTCTAGCCGGCGGTTTGACAAAAGGTAGAGACAAGATCTGGATTTTAAGGAAAAAGTTAGCCGGCGGTTTGACCAAGTCAATGGCGTCTGCTGAAAATAACACTTCAGGCCCCGTTCCTCAATGTTAGTAATGACGTCTGTTCACATCATTCCTGCCTTCGTCTTCCTCAAATGAACGTCTATTCACATCAGTTTAGGCCTCGTTCTTTATCAAATGACGTCTGTTCACATAAGTTCAGGCCTCGTTCTTCATCAAATGACGTCTGTTTACATTAATTCAGGCCTTGTTCTTCATCTAATGACGTCTATTAACATCAGTTAAGGCCTCGTTCTTCATCTAATGATGTCTGATCACAACATTCAAGACCCTCAAAAGCACTCACAACGACAAGATAATGTTGTTGAAAATGTCTCTTCGAGGCCTCGTTCCTCAATGAAAAAAGGCGTCAGATTATGACAACTCATGCCCGTGCCCCAAGACAAAAATGTGGTTCGCAACATCAGAAAAGACGATTCCGTCACATCAATGGTTGGAATTCCTCAGTCCTTTAATTGAAAGAAAATTACATTCCAACAGGACACCGTCAAGCTGAGGAAACAACAATGAATCAAGCAACCGAATGCATCATTTTCAAAGATAATTTTATCAATCCTTTTTGTACACGGGTACAAGAATTGGTGAGCCTTCCTCACGCAACATTGATAATACCGATGTGCATTCATTTCAACCACAAAGTCATGATTACCAGATGGACCAGAGATCCGAGTGAAATCCAACCATGCCCAGTTCAAAACAGAGACGACAGCTTGCCACAGATCCTGAAATGTTGTATGTCCTTGCTTACGGTGAGTATTGTAGTGTTGAACCGAAGAACATTAAGGAGGCAATGGCTGATTCAGCATGGATTGAAGCAATGCAAGATGAACTTCATCAGTTCGATAGACTAAAAGTATAGTCGACAAACCATTTGGCAAGATGATTATAAAGCTAAAGTGGTTATGGAAGAACAAGAGGGATGAAGATCAGACTGTAATTCGCAACAAAGCATGACTTGTAGCTAAAGGTTATGCTCAGGAAAAGGGTATCGATTTCGAAGAATCATTTGCACCAGTTGCTCGCTTAGAAGCAGTTTGGATTTTCGTTGCCCACGCAGCACACAAGCCTTTTCCAATCTATCAGATAGACGTGAAAACGGCATTTCTTAATGGTCCACTGAAGGAGGAGGTTTATGTTGCTCAGTCGAAAGGGTTCGTTGATCTAGATCATCCAGAAAAAGTATACCTTCTCAGGAAAGCTGTTAGATATTAGAAAAAGACTCGGTCACCCCGTGTATTTTACTGTTTATTATAGCTCGTAGTTTAATAGTTAATAGTTTTGGACCATTGGCTCCAAATAATCTATCAAGGCCTCTTCTAATGGACCTAGTTGCTTTTCCTAAAACCATCCGGCTTAGTTATAAAAGTAATTGATCGGTGGGAAATTCTCCTGTGTCATAAATGTAGATTTTCACTCAAACGGAGTTCCTCTGTTTTAATCAATCGCTGGATAACATAACTTTAATCAATGCTATAGTTCTCTCTTTTTGATACAGCGTTTGCTCTGGCAATTGTTTGTTTCTTTGTTAATACTCTTTGCAGAATACTCGATGGCCAGTAATAAAAATGTTCACACTCACCACCGAAAGAATAGATGAGCAGATTAGTACCTCGCTCTCAATGGGTATAATCGGGAAAGCACTCCTTTTTTCATATGCTCAAAAGATTCAAAAAGAACACCATCTTCGGAATATCATGGACATCTTAAGTAATATAACTTCTTCTGAGCATTCACTGCCTCAGCAAGTGTTCCTGCTATCTACCTGCAACAATTCTAGATTACATGAAATATGACGAGGAAGACTGGGATTATAGATGTCAATTGATAAAACAATGGTTCGATCTATGTGATGATCTTCTCAGAAAGGCCTTTTAGCAAATATCCTGTCATCCCAGTCTCAATCATTTGGATGTTACTCCTGTCTGGTAACACTGTGATTGATTTTGTTAATGAGCTGAGGTATTTTCCTGAAACTTATAGAAATTATCTCCAATATACGGTAGTGAATTATGTGTATCAACATGGAGAGCAATTATAACCTTAATCAACCTAGTGCTTCGACAGGAAAGACTTCTTCAGGCAGTGACAACCTGTCACACTTTATGCAAATGCTGTTGGGGAATCGTCACTCAAAAATAAAGTTGATCATGCCCACGAGCTTGTTTATGGGAAGTGTGTTACTCAAGGGGAATCCTGGACATTTTTCTCACACAAAGAAGTATCAAAGCCAGTCTGAAGGACCAAAGAAGAAAGTTACTTCCTTCCTCCATTCACTTATAGACGGTTTTCCAAGGTGTTATATCTACTACTTGGCAGCAACAACAACATCCATCGACGTCCTGATTCTGTCTGTTCATCATACTGGAGATGATTTTTTATTAGGAAATCTCAAGTTTGTCCCAAAAGGTGAGTCTATTGAAGTGTTTGGAATGGCAATTCCCGATCCCCTGATTACTAAAGCCATTCAACAATCCTGTATTATCCTCCAAGTTTCTGGAAAGGGTTGCTGTGAATACATTGAATAAACCCATCTAGAAAGTGCGAAGCATGCATCCTGCAACAAAGCATGCTTTACCCCAAAAAGACCACAACCACTACTCCACTCAAAACAATCCAAGCTTGCTCCTGCTCCGACAAAGAAGAAACCTTCCATGAATAAGCTTCAAGAAAGTTAGAAAAGGAAAGCACTACCTTTCCAACTTGTTGATGAAGATGATGAAGCTCAACAAGAATCGGTCTTCAAGAAGATGGTAATGATCTGATCTTGTAATGGCTAGAAGATGAGTTTGGAAGTCGCATTCAAAGAAAAGGGAGAAGGAGAAGGTTTTGGGGGGTTTTTTGATGCTGACATGGTTTGGCTATTAAGCTGAGCTTGGATCCAGCCTTTCTGCCACAAGGTCGGGCACCTGTTGGAGGAGTAACGATCAGGGATCCTGCTCTAGTATCTGGAAACAACTCCCAAACGGCCTGTAGTAGTGGGCAAAGGGACAAGCCATTGGTAACCGAAGAATATAGTAGCTCATTCCCTAATCGAATCTGTCAAGAAAGAAAAGAACTACGGATTTGTTTATCACCTTGTTAGGCGTGAATCAAAACTCCTCATGATTCAACACTGGACCTATCTTAAATCGATTCTTACATGGGATGATCTTGTTTCGAAATTCATTAACAAATTCTTCCCTCCCTCTAAAACAACAAATCTTCGAAATGAAATCACGAGATTTCAACAAAAATTTGATGAAACGTTTTACGAGGCATGGGACCGATTCAATGATCTTCTTAGGGGATGCCCGCATCATGGGTTTTCAGAATTGCATCAACTCGATACATTCTATAATGCCCTAAATTCCAATGATCAAGATTCATTGAACTCCGTTGCGGGTGGTAACTTTCTGGATAAAATGCCTCGAGTATGCCTAAAAATCATCGAGAGCAAATCCAAAGTTCGTCAATCACGAAGCAAAGCCATTGTTTCAAAAGTAAGTACGAGCTCTTCTATCCCAACAGTTTCATCCGATGTTGCTGAGTTAAAAGATATGGTTAGAGCATTGATTCTCGATAAGAAAAACCAAACTCCAGCTCCCGCTTCCGTAAAAGCGGTCGAGCAAAGTTGTGTAACTTGCGGGGGTGGTCATTCTTAACAAAATTGTCCAGCCACCGATGGCAACATTTATCGTAACAATATCCAAGAGTATGTGTCACAAGTCGCCGCGGCTAATTTCAACCAAGGAAATACCGGTTACCGACCTTTGATGGTTGCAAATCAAATTTGACCTCCCGGTTTTCCTCCTGTTCAGAACCATCAAGGAAATAATCAAAACAATTTCAACCAGAGAAATAATTACAATCAAAACCGAGGGAACAATTACAACCAAAGCCAAATTCATCGTCCCTAGGTTATTCAACCACCAGTTTATCAAGCTCTGGTTCCTCAAGCTCAAGGTGTGCCAAAGAATGATTTTGAGATCTACGTCAAAGCCAATGATGCAGTCATAAGAAATGTGCAAACTCAAGGCCAAACCATGCAAAATCAATTGGACGGATTGCAAAATCAATTGACCAATTTGACGGATATGCTTTCCAGGTTTGTGGCTTCTAATACAGCCTCTACTTCAGGTTCGGGAACTCTCCCGGGTAACACCGTTACTAACCCGAAGGAGGATTTGAAAGGTATCACCACCTGAAATGGTGTTGCTTATCAAGGACCCACGATCCTTACCACTTCATCTTCTTCTCCGAAAGTAATGAATCGTGATACCGAGGTTATAAAGGATACGATGCTTCCTACTAATAACGGAAGCACCGAAGACGTCTAACCTCCGGTTGTTCAAGTCAAATCTCGTAATCCAACTTCCGAGCCCGTTGTTGCTCCCGTTAGTGCTCCGATGCCTAACCAACGAACATTAATTCCATTTCCTTCAATAAGAAATGATGAAAAGCGCCGTGAAAAAGCTAACGATCAAATTGAGAAATTCTATGAAATCTTTAGAGAATTGAGTTTCGAAATTAGCTTTATGGATGCCTTGACTCTTATGCCAAAATTTGCCTTGACTCTAAAAACTTTAATCGGAAACAAAGAAAAGTTGAGTGAAATGGCTAAATTGAACGAGAATTGCTCGGCGGTCATCCTAAACAAGTTACCGAAAAAACATGGAGACCCTGACCGATTTCTTATTCCATGTGAATTTTCTAGGATTAATACATGCAACGCCTTGGCCGATCTCGGCGCGAGCATTAATCTTATGCCATATTCCGTCTAGAAAGATCTCTCTCTTCCCGAACTAACCCCGACTTGCATGACGCTAGAGCTAGCGGACCATTCAATCACTGAACCGATCGGTATCGCCAAAGACTTCCATTTAATGGTGGGAAAGTTCCAGTTTCTAGCAGATTTCGTGGTCGTAGATTTTGAACCAGACCCCCGAGTACCTTTAATTCTCGGGAGAAGTTTCTTAAAGACCAGTCGTGCAAAGCTGACTTAGAAGGACCAACATTCAACCTTGTTAAAGCCTTTCACAAGAACAGTGTCTTTCTCCAATATCAGATGGATGAATGCCACAAGTTGCTGACAAATAAGGTCGATTGGAGTAATCCTGAGGGTCATCAAATTCTGAGAAATATATATGAACCACTGCCCTTAGGAGGTCCACCAGGTCAGGTAACCATTCAACCACAATTCTTCTTTAATAAGGATCTGGATTATCTGCTGACAGGTGACAAAGAGCGAAAAATTGCCTTATCCATATCCAAGCTCAAAGCCGCTCGTTACCTAGACTTTGGCCTTGAAGAATTAGTTCCATCATTGTGGGTTGAGAGTGAACGCGAATATGACATCAGTGCGGTCTATGATATCACTCACTGGTGGTTAAGGAGGACGGAATTCTATATCAACAAACACAGTGAGTCCTCTGATCATGAAGCAGTCAGATCGCAGATGCGAGTTCTCAGTGTGATCAGTGTCAAAGTGTTTGAAAAATATGGATACAACTATCTGAGAGAGATAATCCTTCGCCGAGCTGATTACCAAGAATACAAGATCTCGGAAAAGGATTTCAAAAATATCTGCTGCCTCAAATGATTTTGAAGATCTGATCATTCTCAATATATCCAAGGAAAAACTCAACCATCTGCCCAAGACCACAGACAAGATCAGTCTTTACACAGCATTCAACAAGATGGATGAGACACCTTGTGCATACGGATTCCGTGTGGGAGACTTGACATGCTCGGATTGAAAGATTACCAACAACAAGATCAACTGGAACGTCCTAATTGGAATGCGCTGACTAATTTCCACTCAAAGAAGACTATACGATCGTCCCTAAGCCAAGAGCAGTTGTCTACAGAGACAGAAATGATCAAAGAAAGCTGATGAGGCCTGAATGAAGCTTCACAAGTTTAGTGATGGACGTTGACAAGAGTCCTGGAAAAGCTGTGACCAAATGGATTAAAGACTTTTCATCTGTTTGAGTGCAATAAGGGGCATTGAACTAGGAATTGGCAAGGATGACAAGAGAAGAATCAAAGACTTCATCAAAGCTATCGAGAACGACAACAGATTAAATGATCTATCGAAGTCAAGAAAACTTTGGTTGAGGAAGAATAAGAGATATTGACTACCAGCTAATCAACAAAACAACGGACTACATCGTCGTATACTACAAAAGGTCAATCTTATTTCTTATTGTGAATAATATATCCTTGTACATTATTAGCTATTAATCGAGGAGTAATTTAAATCCCTCCACGATTGAGGGGGAGCAGTTAAACTCTCTTACACGTACTGCGAATTAAGGCCACTCTTTACTCCCAAATTTTATAACATATTTAAATCAATTGATTCCAAAATGTCACAGGGTTTTAAAATTTTGATAAGGGGAAAAATGTGATTAAAATATGTGTTATAATAAAAACTGTGATCTAATATGACTCAATACACCGCCCAAACCGTGCAAAACAATTTCGAATACCGAAGCACGATTTATGAGGGGGAGTTCGAAAATAAAAAACGATTGAGGTACTAAACCTTGATATTTATATCATAATGCCTTAAATGAAATTTTCAAATGGTTTATGGAAAGGAGAACTTTACCAAACGACCGACCATCAGTTTACTTAATTGGATTATACGGGTTGGAAGGTTAGGTACTATTTCCCTATGATCTCATCCAAACCGGAGGAGGACTACCCTGGACCAATCCACTAGTTATATAGTGTAGAAGTCATTAGGTATGACATGAAAAAAGGAGTAAAACAAAAAATGAGAATAAGGAAAAGTTGCCGACTGAGATGGAGCCTAGTACTGGAATAAAACCCAACAAGTTCAAGTCATGAAGTCTCGGTAAGCTCTGAAGGGGTTTGAAGACTTAAAAAGAATTGTAAAGATAAAGGGTGTAAAGACAGAAGCGCCTTTCTTTCTACTTTAGGGCAGAATCCGGTCAATTCATATGCTAGCCAGAATCACAAAGATGAAGCTGACATTGAAGATCCGTCATCATGGACCCCAGTGATGCAATGCACAACCCACCCCAGCCACTCACAATCTTCAAAAGATTTTTGTTTCATTTCTCAACGAGAACAAACACGTTATCTATTGACTTTCCTCACTCCAGTTTAGTATGAAATGGAAAAGGTGGGGCAGTCTGCTCCAGCCTCCGATTATTAAAACCAAAATGCAATAATTGAGTCTAGAGCAAGAATACGTCAGTTATCACGTTAGGCGGACACATATCCAATTTTTTTCTTGTCTTTCACACACTGTGAAACAAATTCCATCATTAAGAGTCCTACGCATATCCTGTGAAATTGCCAGAACAAATCCGAGGAAACGATAGCTTTTCACAATGAAGATGGAAATCCAGCTAGAGCCAACATCAACAAGCTCTAGGTAGGTGACTTGTGCGATTCTACAAGAATTCAAACTTTGTAGTCAACTGAAAGCAACAATGGTGCGATTCGTGTGTGAATCAAACTTGTACCAGATAAAGAATTGCGTTTATTCATTCGAGAACAAGGAAATCACGGAAACATTTCCACTCGAGACTCTTAGATCGGTTGCTCTTCGTGATGATAATGCCCCATGGTATGCAGATTTTGCAAACTACCATGCGGGGAACTTCATTGTCAAGGGAATATCGTCCCAACAGAAAAACAAATTTTTTAAGGATGTCAAACATTACTTTTGGGATGACCCCTTTTTATTCAAGATCTATGCTGACCAAGTAATTAGGCGTTGTGTTTTGGGGCAAGAAGCTTTTGACATTCTCAAAGCTTGCCATAGTGGACCCACCGGGGGACACTACGGTGCCAATTACACCGCTAAAAAGATTTTCGATTCAGGATTTTATTGGCCCACAATCTACAAGGATGCCTATGACTTTGTCACCCGATGTGACATTTGTCAACGTCAAGGTAAAATTTCGCAACGTGATGAGATGCCACAAAACTCTATCCAAGTTTGCGAAATCTTTGACATTTGGGGCATTGATTTTATGGGGCCGTTCCCGTCTTCAAGAGGGAACAAATATATACTCGTGGCAGTCGATTACTTATCGAAATGGGTTGAAGCAAAAGCGCTCCCCACCAATGATGCCCGAGTTGTTTGCAAATTTCTCAAATCTCTCTTCGCCAGATTCGGTGCCCCTCGTGCAATCATAAGTGATCGCGGAACCCATTTTTGCAATGACCAGTTTACAAAGGTCATGCTTAAATACGGAGTCACTCATCGTCTCTCCACCGCGTATCACCCACAAACAAGTGGGCAAGTTGAGGTATCCAATCGTGGCTTGAAAAGAATTCTTGAAAGGACCGTGGGCGAAAATCGTGCCTCTTGGTCGGACAAACTGGATGACGCTCTCTGGGCCTTCCGTACAGCTTACAAAACACCCATCGGGTGCACTCCGTACAAGCTTGTATATGGAAAGGCATGTCATCTGCCGGTCGAGTTGGAACACAAAGCCTACTGGGCCCTTAAGCATACAAACTTTGATATCAAAACCGCGGGTGATCACAGAAAAGTTCAACTCAATGAACTTAATGAACTTCGTGATCATGCCTATGAAAACTCTTTGATCTATAAAGAGAAAACCAAGAGGATCCACGATGCCAAGATCAAAAACCGCGTTTTCAACGTTGGTGATCAAGTTCTCCTCTTTAACTCTCGATTAAAGATTTTCTCCGGCAAGTTGAAAT
Organism: Tanacetum coccineum; assembly: GCA_026074375.1. Lineage (NCBI taxonomy): Eukaryota > Viridiplantae > Streptophyta > Magnoliopsida > Asterales > Asteraceae > Tanacetum > Tanacetum coccineum. The sequence goes on from BQNB010052607.1 coordinate 32,016, forward strand.
CCCGTTGGTCCGGACCATTCACCGTAGTCCAAGTCTTTCCATATGGCACTGTTGAGTTATCCCAAAACTCCGGGCCTAACTTCAAAGTAAATGGTCATAGAATTAAACACTATTTTGGAGGGGACATACCAACCGAGGTTGTCCCGGACCTCCAAACCTTCCCCAAGGACCAATAAATTCGGGGATTGGGTCAAGCATAGCGACCTTAAACAAGCGCTTCGTGGGAGGCACCCCATGCTTATCAGTAGTAGTATTATGTAGTAATGAATAAGTGTTTTTGTGTGAGGAGGCTTACCTCTTCCATTACCCGTGTTTTGTCCGTGTTTTGTGTGTTTTGTGTTGTATGTCCAGGATTTCCCGGATTGTGAAGACTCTCGTGCTTGCGGTTCTGCCCTTCATCCACAAGAGTTTCACATCCTCAGCTTCATTTTGGGAATCCAATATCCAAATCTAATCGACTAACGTTTTATCTTTTGGCACACTTAATAAACGGCCTTAGATTTACGTAGGTACCCCTTTCAAAACATCGAGGACGATGTTTAGTTCTAGTATGGGGGGGATCTTCGATTTGATTTTTGCCTGCAGCCGTTGTTGTCACGTAATCCCGTTTTTACCACCAAATTTTTTGCAAAAATACCAAAAAAATGAAAAAATTTAAAAATTTTCAAAAATAAAATAAGTGTTTTGTCACAGTTTTGACTTTCCCAATGGGTAGAATGAGAATAAATTTTGACTCGATCGGGCGTGTTGAGCCCTAGCTTTGTCCCTTAACCATTTAATAAACGAAAGTTTATTAGGCTAAGCTTTCGCGGATCCTTTTATTAGGGATTTTAAATTTGCGAAGAACGGAAAATGATAGTGTTATTTACAAGTAGGATGCTAAACAAGGGTTATTTAGAAATCTTAAAAGCTTATAAGTTTAACTTGTCGCTTTTTCTCCCCAAAGCTCTTAACCTGACTAATAAACGTGCTTAATTTTGCTTTAACTTTAAACCGACATTTTCTAAAAAGAAGCTCTTTCGGAAACGAAAATATTCATCTTAGTTCAGCTTTATACTTGAGTTTCTAAAACGAAATTTTCTCTATTACGGAAAATATGTTGTAAAAAAAAAAAAAAAATAAATAAATAAAAATAACTGTTGAGCTGAAAAAGGTTTCCTTACTGCATCTTTGCCGGCTCACAACCATGTTGCAGTCTTCCCAAAACAAGCCCATAGTGAGACATAAATGCCAAAGTGTCATTAGGAAGTCTTATCAATAAGAAACGTCGTCAGACTGAAGTCACTACATCTTGTCGGAGGCGTGGCCGATGTGTAGTCCATGTAAATAATTGGCGGTAGTAATAGTATATAGCAAATAAATTAAAATTTAATGGTTAAAAATTTCTTTTCTATACCTCAAGTAGTAATTTTTGAACTAAGAAAAACTTGCATTATGACTTCAAAAGAATTATTGGTTTGCCGTTGGGTTGATTATTCTAGTAATAATCCACAATGAGCATCATTAAATATTTGAATTTTGCGTGCTTTGAGTAGTATTTAGTTGATTAGCTCGGTAATTCTAAGAAATCGGCCTAAAAGAGGAGTATCACGCTAAATTAACATGCGAACATTCTCTTTGGGGTCTCAACCTGATAACCTAAGTCGAACTCGGCTGGGATCTAATCTGAGAAATGCTGTGTTGGTGGGTGATCTATCTTTTCCCGCCAGATTTCTCCATAAATAATCATTATACACATAAAAACTTTACTGCTTTCTAATTTGTCGATCTAAATTTAACATAAAATTAAGCACAATTCACTCTAATTTGAATAAATTGTATGGGAGCGAAAATTGACAAGTTCATGAGTTATAAGTAGTATTAGCATCTTACATGTACTAAACAGGTGATTTCGTTTGACGCTTAGCTTGGACTAGTTGAAAAAATGCGGGGAAGATGAATTATCCGTCAGGACATCTGTAGATTATTCTATGGGCGCTTCTCATACTATGAATCCAAATATTGATAAAATAAAGGTAGTCAAAAACAAGTAGTTTAATGATAAGAAAAAGAAAATCCCAAAAATATTAAGGATATAGTGTACATGATAAAAATGGTGAAAACGACTTGTCGAAGCATTGATTCTTTAGTTCCCCTTGAAACAACACTTAAGCTACTTTTTCGAGGTAATAGTACAGGGGGATCGAATTCTTTTACTTTCGTAAATGATTACTTTAAATAACATTGTGTGAGACACGGCAATAACCTTAGTAATGGGGAATTTTTGGTATGTACTTAATTACTCATACCTTTTTTCCATTACAAAATGGACTTAAATGACCGCAAAACAGACAAAAAACGCCCAAATATTATTTTTGTTTTGATTGTATAGGTCTGAAACGTATATCAAAAACACAAAAGGAACGAATAACAAGCAAAAACGACAAAACTGAGCACGAAATGGAAATGTGTGAAAAGACGAAGCCAAATCAAAGCCAATAAGTCAACCAAGTCAAGAAGTCAACAGAAAAGTCAAAGTCAACCCTGACAAAGTCAAGTCAACTCCGAGAAGCTGAATTAGAAAAGAATATAATTTGAGGGACTGTAAGGGCCAATTCCCAAAGTTATATTACAAAGGAAACAAAGACAAGGGCTAAATTTGCAATTTAGTTAAAATACAAGTAGAGGGGGCATTCCCTGCAACCCCTCATTACTTGTATGACGAAAGGGACTAATTTGCAATTATAGTTATAAGGTGAGCGGGTCATTCGCCAAACCCTCAACCTTGTATTACCATCAGGACGAAATTGAAATAAACATATAAGAGTTCAGGGGCCGACCAAGTTGGCAACCACCCAACCATTTCCCTTTTCCTATCCCATTTTTGTAACTATTTTTCCCCGGCAAATAAACCCCAACACCACACACGGTTCTTCTCTCACCTTTTAATAAATAAAACCCGACCACCCCCTAATTATACCCATGGTTAAACCCTTCCCCTTCACTCCACTAAACCCTCTCAGCCATATAAGATTGCCAAGTTGGCAATCTCACCATTTTCCAAGCAAATTCTATGCTAGATTGAACTCCAAAGAGCACAAGACGATTTCATCAAGTGCTGAAGATAAGCTTTTGTCAGCCTACTAAGCTCAACTAACACACCCTTTGAAGCTCTCACAAGGAAAGCACAGCTGCAAGACCAAGAAGAAAGACTTCGCAATAAATAGACCTTTTGTAAGCCTTTTAAGGCATCTTACTTAATCTTAGTTAATTGTAATTTTTATTAAGTCATTTTTATTTATTTGCCAGCTTTAATTAAACCTTTATCTATCACTGTATTAATTTTAAAGTTTAATGAAAATTTGAGGTGTTTAAAGTCAAATTCCAATCTTTAAAGTCCAAGTGTTAAGTTGTTAAATCGTGTTAAAGTGAGTTCAAAAAACTCTCTAGTAAGAGCTTAATATAAGCTTTTACTGTATGATGAACTAAAAAGTTAAGTAGAAAATACAAAAATCAAGAAAAATCTCCCAAAATTACCACAGCTTATAATTTGGATGATAAGCCAGATATGGATGGGCTTATGGACTCACTAGGCTTATAATCTACAACTATAGCTTTGTTGATAAGCTCTAATGAGCATTGATAGCCTTGTTTAGAGCTAAGGCTTTTGTAAGTCTCTTTTCTTTGATTTTAAGCTTATTTTCTGCATTAGCTTTTTTTTAGCTTAATTGTGCTTATTTTCTTTTTCATTATGCTTATTGATGCTTATTATTCATGTATAAGCTTTTTGTCTTTAAGACCCTTGCCTAAATCTCCTTAAATCACTTAAAAAGCCCTTTTTTTTGGAAATTAAGAGTGTTTTGGCCAAGGCTAAAATGATCGATTTGGCTCATGCATGGGTACCAAGGTCTTTGGGTCAGTTTAAGGTTCTCATAGCTTAAATATAAGTCTAATTAGTAGTTTGTTAATAGTTTTTTTATATGCTTGAAATTAAAAACCCACTTAAGTTAGCTAATGATGCATTTGTGATACTTACTTTATTTGCCTATAGTTTATTTTTGAATTATTGCTAAAAAGTGCATCTTAGGTTTTTGTTTGCAAGTGTTAATTTAAAAGTGTTTTTCATGCTATAATAAGAGTTAGAATTAAGGTGCATTTGTAGTTTAAGACTTAGCCAAAATCTGCATAAGTAGGTAAAAAATGAATTTTGAGCTTTTTCATTAGCTTATTCTGGCTTATCCAACTTCAAAATGCCTTTTTAAGATTCTTGATATAATTGGTCTATGAGCTTAATACTCAATCTGTTTTTGCTTTATTTTGAACTAGGATATCATTTGCCAGTTTATTTTTAAGTCCAAAAAGCCACCCAAGGGCTGTTTTGTAGAATTTTTTTACCCATTTTGGGAAAATGGCTTATTTTAGTTTACTTGCTTATTCCCTTGGCTTATTTAGGTTTACAATTGATTATTAGTTTAGACTAAGTCCATTTCATCTTATTCTAGTTTAATTCAGCCCATAGTTTAGCTTTTTAAAGCCTTTTTCATTTTAATACACCTTTGGCAGTATTAACTTTAAAGTTAATACTGCTCTTTTTAATTAGCTTTTTTTTGCTTATTAGTTATTTAAAATAATTAAAGTGTGCTTTTCCTCATAGTTTTTTATGTCCTCTTTTCCTTTTTATAGCTTATAAGTGATTAAGGGTCTGTCTTAGGGCTTATTTATAAGCCTAAAGTGTCTTAAAGGGCTGTTTGGCTTTGTTCTTGCCCTGGTGCAAAACAGCCAATTGGCACACCTTTTTCTTGGCTTATTTAAGCTGTGAAATTAAGATTTCTACATTTTTAAAAAGCATATAAGCCTTTAATAAGCCCCCAAAAGAAAAGCCCAAACAACATTAAGACACCTTCTTGGTGGCTTATTTTAAGCCAAAAGTAGGCATTTGGCTGTTTTCCAAACAACCTTAAGATCAAAAGCTTATTTGGCTTATTTGAGCCTATAGCTTATTGCATTTGCTCATTTCTTGTTGCATTTGGTAATTAAGTTAGTTTTAATAATAGCTTGTTAGGATTCTGAGCTTATTTGAGTCTTATAAGAACTTATTTTCTAATCTGTCAAAAGCCAAACAAGGTCCCCTGGTGCTCGAGAATCTCAAAAAAATGGGGCCCTATCTTGCTTATTTATGTGTGTTTTTTTTTATTGCTTTTGATCTTATTTGCTTATTGTGATTGGTTAAATATCTGTGTTTTAGGCTTATTTTCACTTATTCTTGGCTCACTTATTTGTGTAAACAACCAAAAAGATTATAGTTATTAAGCCTTTGTGAAATCTGCCTGCCATAGCTTTTTATTCACTTTTTTTAAGCTATATTTTTTGAGATTTCAAAATGTTTTTAAATTGCTTTTTTCTTAGAGTTTTTTATGTCTTATTTTTTAGATTCATAGCTTATAGCCCATAAGGATCTATTAGGAGCTTATTTTTTCTTTAAAAAGCCCAAAGTACCCCCACCCCCTTTTGTCTGTTTTCACCCGTTTTGTGTCAACAAGCTTTAGCTTATCTTTGCTTAAATTTACCTTTCATTTTTGCCTTATTCTAATGTAATTTGCTTATTTAGGGTTAGTTTTTAGCCGTTAGGACAACTTAATTTACTTCTTATAGCTTATTACCAATCACCCATAACTTAGCTTAATTTTTCACTTAGTGTACAAAAAAGGCAAATCTGCCTGTTTGTTTAGCTTATTTGTAAGTTATAAAAAAAATTTCCTTTTTTAAAGTTGCTTAATTTTTGGTTCTTAAAAATGTAGTAAAAACAGATTTAAATAGGTTCGGGAGATGGAGATCCAAGGTGAGCCGAGCTCGAACTCCCAGACCTCTACCCTGCCTCCTAACCTTTTAAACCAAAGTCCTCTTACCGCTGTCTCTCAATACTCATCCGAAGAGACTTCTTTGTTTATATACTTAAGGCTTTTAGCCCATTGCCCATATAAAGCTGTTCAGCTTATTTGATAACGGTTTTACTCCAGCTTAATTTTCATAGGACCCCTCACCTTATACGCTAGTTTGTGTAATTTTTCCAGATTTTTTTTATAAACATCTAGTATTTTTTATAATTTATTTTCTTTAAAAATTTAAAAAATTCATTAAAATAAAATAAAAATCAGAAAAATACAAATCTTTTTTTAAAATTTTCTTTTATCATATATTTTCTAGGAAAAATAAATTTACATATGTAGGGTCATTTTTGCAACTTTTCACTTTTTAAAGAACGGGATTCGTTCCCGTTCTTGTCTTGACTCGTTTTTGGTCTTAACGAACTCCGTTTTTAGTCTAATTTTTTTTTTATAAAACATCGATTTTTAAGTCACGTAGAATCTATTTATAATAGCTTTAAAATTGTTCTAAGATTTTATAATTGCAAAATTTCAGGTTTTTTAGGCCCTCGTCTTTTTATAATACATTTTCTTCTAACATTTTAGAAGTATATTGTTCTAGCTTTTCGTTTTTAGGTTTTATTTAATCGTTTTTGCATATTTAACTGGTAGAAATAGAAAACCAATCATAACCTTGTCATATTTCAAACATCGTTTATCAATTCGTCATTTGATTTTCCATTCAAGCCTCGTTGGGACATAACGACCCAGAATTCTAACATCCGACACATAAATATATTTGTATTTAATAAATATTGACTTCTTTTGCCTTGTCAAAGGCAAATTGGTTGAAGTGTTTGCATATTATAATAATATATATATTAATTGAGGATCAGACCTACTCATGAATAACATACTGGACTTCCACAACAGGAGAACATCCTCATGGCGTGAGCGCGATGATAGCGAGAGGTTGACGGAGGAGTTTGTCGTTGGGGGGGGTGAGCGCTGACTGGGCGTGCTGCTATGGGCTTGCGTTTGGTGGCGGGAGACTTACCTTCATGACAGTGAGCAAGACCTGGTGACATCTGCGACGGCAACACAGTTAACGGAATTGACGGCGAGGACCAGCAATGGGCTGGGATTCAGACATTATTTGATGTTCCTGTGAGTACAAGCGGAACATCTTCGTAGCAACATGCGCGAAGATGATAGTCAGATAACAAGTCTTGCAATGACGAGATTGCGAGATATTGCAAGAAGTGGTTGCTAAAGCTCTGGATGATGCAACAAGACAAGCTTTTAAAGAAGAAAAGAGGAATATTGCATCTCAAAAGAGGGCATCTCAGGCTACCAGTATTAACAAACTTAGTACTGGTAGGTCATCTATTAGTACTGCTACCACGCCATATGTTTGTACTGCTAGTACTCCTACAGGTGCAAATGCTAATTTACCCATTGATCCAAATATGCCTGATTTAGAAGATGATTCTGATGCATTTTCAAGTGATGACATATTCAATGGAGCCTATGATGATGAGAATGTGGGTGCAGTGGCTAATTTCAACAATATGGATGACACCATAAATGTCAGTCCTATTCCCACACTCAGAATTCATAAGAATCATCCAAAAGCTCAAATTCTAGGAGATCCTAAGTCATCAATTCAAACAAGAGGAAAGATTCAAAAGGCTTCTTTAGCACAACAAGCATTGGTGAGCTATATCTCCAAACAGAATAGAACTAATCACAAAGATCATCAGAACTGTTTGTTAGCATGCTTTCTCTCCCAAGAAGAACCCAAAAACATATCACAAGCCTTACAAAATGAAAGCTGGGTTGAAGCAATGCAAGAGGAATTGATGCAGTTCAAATTACAAAACGTTTGGATACTTGTTGATTTGCCATGTGGGAAAAAGACAATTGGCACAAAGTGGGTCTTTAAGAATAAAAGGGATGAGAGAAGTATTGTTGTGAAAACAAAGCCAGGCTTGTAGCACAAGGGTTTAGACAAGAGGAAAGAATAGATTATGATGAGGTTTTTGCACCTGTTGCCAGGATAGAGGCAATCAGGTTATTTTTAGCCTTTGCATCATACATGGGATTTACTGTCTACCAAATGGATGTTAAAAGTGCATTTCTCTATGGCACTATTAAAGAGGAGGTGTATGTCCATCAACCTCCAGGCTTTGTTGATCCTGCTCATCCAAACAAAGTCTATAAGGTGATTAAAGCTCTTTATGGTCTTCATCAAGCCCCTAGAGCTTGGTATGAGACACTTTCTACTTATTTGTTGGAGAATGGTTTCCGGAGAGGTACCATAGACAAAACATTGTTTATAAAGAAGAGAAAGTGACATTATGTTAGTCCAAGTATCTGTGGATGACATCATTTTTGGCTCTACAAAACAGTCTATGTGTACTGAATTTGAAAATTGAATGCACAAAAGATTCTAGATGAGCTCCATGGGTGAACTCACATTCTTTTTAGGACTACAGGTAAAGCAACAACCTAATGGAATCTTTATTAGTCAGGACAAGTATGTAGTTGACATCC
>BQNB010052608.1:0-40414 GCA_026074375.1 Tanacetum coccineum
GGGTATAGAGTTTAATGTACCTAATATTCACACACATTCATACGTTTTGATATATAGCTTTAAGGTTGTAAACCCTAGTACTACACAGAGTACTCGTATTATTGATATTGGAGCTTTTTAGTAATATCATTGTTCTTAAAGTTTACTGTTTCATTAACATTCTTCTAATTATTAAAGAGTAGATTCCGCATACTCTTTAGTATTCAGAAAGTTTCAACCATAGTTATTTTGGATTTATCCAAAGTAACTTAATCTTTACAAGCTAAGGAATAGATCTTAAGCTGGGATCAACAAAGTGTTTACAAATATTGGATACATTTGGAGACCTACTAGTTGGACCTTCACTATAGTAGGTAATGCGTGCCCTTTAACTAGGATTACTAAAACTACTGAAGTGCCCCTTAGGAAACTAATTGCTCTAGAAACTTATACACCTAAACCTGTAATAACATTGGTTTACTCAAGGAAACATAAGAAATCTAAAACTAATGTTCCTATCAGCAAACATAAGATTATTAAATCTATATCTGCTAACACAAAGGAACCCAATAAATCTTAGGGATCCATAGTTTCTGATGTTCTATCTTCCTCTCTTAATGAATGCAGGCCATCTAAATTGTTTTCTGGTATTTGGACTCCGGCTGCTCCAAGCATATGACCGGAGATCACTCTTAGCTCGCTAATTTCGTCTCTTAATGTGAAGGCAAGAAGTATGTTACTGATGTCACTTCCTAATGAACATCTAATGACATTTAATCAGTATAAGGATGCTAAGACCTTGTTTGCTGTTATACAAACAAGATTTGGTGGTAATGAAGCCACAAAGAAGACTTAGAAGACTCTTCTGAAACAAATGTATGAAAACTTTAATGCTCCAAGCACAGAGTCTCCTGACTCTATTTTTAACAGGCTTCAGAAGTTTGTAAGTCAGCTGGCTATCTTGGTTAAAAACATTTCACAACAAGATATCAATTTGAAATTTTGAGAAGTTTGCCATCTGAGGGGAATACTCATGTTGTGGTCTGGAGAAATAAACCTGATCTAGACACAATGATCTTTGATGATCTCTATAACAATTTCAAGATTGTTAAACAAGAGGTTTAAGGAACTGCAAGCTCAAGCTCAAGCTTAAATTCACAAAACATGGATTTTGTGTCATCTTCTAGCATTATTAATGATGTTAATACTGCTTATGGAGTTAGTACTGCTAACACTCAAGTCAGCTCTACTAGCACTCAAGTTAGCACTACTAGTACTCAAGTTAGTACTGCTAACTTAAGTGACACTGTTTATGCATTTTTGGCCAGTCAACTAAACGGGTCTCAACTTGTATATGCGGACCTTAAACAAATCCATGAAGATGATATAGAAGAGATGGATTTGAAGTGGCAGTTAGCATTGCTGAGCATGAGGACAAAAAGGTTTTTCCAGAAAACTGGTAGAAAGATCACTATCAATGGGAGTGACACAGCTGGATATGACAAGTCCAAGGTGGAGTGTTTCAACTGTCACAAGATGGGACACTTTGCAAGGGAATGCAAAGGACCTAGGAACCAAGATAGCAGGAACATGAATCAAGACAACTTTAGAAGGACTACAAATTTAGAAGAAACTCCTTCCAAAGCTATGTTGGCTATTGATGGAGCTAGTTTTGACTGGAGCTATATGGCAGATGATGAAGTCCCTACAAACATGGCTCTTATGGCTTTTTCAGACTTTGAGGTACATAATGACAAAACTTGTTCAAAAACCTGTCTAAAAAGCTTTGAAACTCTTAAAACTCAACTTGATGATTTAAGAATAGAGTTTAACAAATCTGAGTTCAATTTAGCTACTTATAAAAGAGGGTTAGCATCTGTAGAAGAGCAACTTGTCTTTTACAAAAAGAATGAGGTTATTTTTTATGAGCAACTTGTGTTTTTTTTTTTTTTCTTTTAAAAGAGGATAGATCTCATAATAAAGATTCAGAAATTAACATGCTTAGAGGTGAGTTAGAAAGCTTAACAAGAAAAAGAATGCAATCAACTTAAATTTGAAAAATTTTGATATGCTTATAAGAGTCTAGACAAATTAATAGGATCAGTAAAATATAAAAGTAGAAAAGGTGTAGGGTTTGTAAGCTATAATGTTGTTCCACCTCCCCCTACAGGGTTATTTTCACCCCCAAATCTTGATTTGTCTTACTTTGGTCTAGAGGAGTTCCAACAACATGAGTTTGAAGGCTATGGACCTCAGACTAGTAAGAGTGTTAGTGAAGATATTTCTAATGAGGTTAGGGAATCTCCTGATGCCCCATTGGTTAAGGAGTTGGTGTCAGATGATAAGTTAGAGAAGAAAACTGCTTTTCCTACTGTTGCTAAGATAGAATTTGTTAAAGCTAAACCACAAGAAAAACCAGTTAGGAAACCAGTTAAGTATGCTGAAATGTACAGGTCACAAACTCCTAGGGGAAATCAAAGAAACTAGAATAATCAAAAGTCCCAACAGCTAGGAAGTGACTTTGTGATGTACAATAAAGCTTGTTTTGTCTGTGGAAGTTTTGACCATGTGCAGGCTGACTGCAATTACCATCAAAGGGAAAGGGTGGTATCTGGGAATAATTATACAAGGGTGAATTACAATTATTCTGCTAAAAAGGCTCACCCTAGTGCTCACAGGAACATAGTTCCAAGAGCAGTTTTAATGAAAACTGGCCTAAGACCACTTAATACTGCTAGGCCTGTTAATACTGCTCATCCCAAAACTACAGTTTATAGTGCTAGACCAATGTCACATTTTTCTAAATTAGCACAATCAACTGTAAAGAGGCCCTATCAAATAAGAACAGCATTAACTAACAAAAATTTTAGCCAAAAAGTTAATACTGCTAAGGGAAAATTTTATACTGCTAGGCCAAAAGCAGTTAATACTGCTAGGCCAAATTCAGCAGTAGTTAATGCTGTTAGGGAAAATCAGGTTAATGTTGTTAAGGCCTCAGCATGTTGGGTTTGGAGACCTACCAAACTTAATAGTGCATCAATTACTTTGAAGAGACATAATTATGAGATGCATGAGCAGATCCAAGTCAGTGTGGCTTGGGTCCTAATAGGAACTAAGTTTCTTTTTGTTATGTGCTGGTTCAAAAATCCACAAAAAGAAGTTCACAGGCTATGTTGACATGTTGGATGCTCAAGGCACATGATAGGGAACATGTCCTATCTCTCAGACTTTAAGGAATTTGATGGAGGTATGTTACCTTTGGAGGATGAGTCCAAAGGAGGAAATTACTGAATAAACTGAACTCATAAAACTGGTAAAGCTTGATTTTTAGGATGGTGGTACCTTTGTTCCAAGGTAGTTACAGTTTAACATTGTTAGTGTTTCACAGTGTTGTAACAAAAAGAACCTGTTCTTTTTATGACACTTAATGTTTTGATTCCTGTTCTCTGACTTAATCGTTAGCTGATGAAGTCAAGTTATACTTAAGTTCCCAGAAAGAACAAATAATTATAGTATTTGTTTATAAAGATTAATTGTTCCTAAAGAGTGTTTAACTTGTCTTGTTGACCAAAGGCCACACTTGATGAATCAATGTTATGGCATAGGAGGCTAGGTCATGTAAATTTTAAAACTATTAATAAACTTGTTAAGGAAAATCTTGTGAGAGGTTTACCTACAAAACGTTTTGAAAATGACCAAACTTGTGTTGCTTGCCTTAAGGGAAAGCAACACAAAGCCTCTTGTAAGTCCAAGATTCAAAACTCTATTACTCAGCCTTTATTCATGTTGCATATGGACTTGTTTGGTCCAACTTTTGTGAGCAGCTTAATGAATAAGAAATATTGTCTAGTTGTCACTGATGATTATAGCAGATTTACTTAGGTTTTCTTTCTAGCAACTAAGGATGAGACTAGTGGCATTCTTAAGAGCTTTATAACTGAGGTAGAAAATCTAGTTGATAAGAAAGTAAAGATAATCAGATGTGACAATGGAACAGAGTTCAAAAATAGAGTCATGAGTGAGTTTTATGAAAAGAAAGGCATTAAGAAGGAATTTAGTGTAGCTAGAACTCCTCAGCAAAATGGTGTTGCTGAGAGGAGAAATAGGACACTAATTGAGGCTGCTAGAACCATGTTAGCTGACTCTAAGTTACCTACTACATTTTGGGCTGAAGTAGTTAATATTGCTTGCTATGTGCAGAATAGGGTATTAGTAGTTAAGCCTCATAACAAGACCCCTTATGAACTGTTTAGAGGTAGAACACCTGCTCTAAGCTTCATGAGACCATTTGGGTGTCATGTTACCATTCTTAATACCTTAGATTATTTAGGCAAGTTTGATGGAAAGTCAGATGAAGGATTCTTTGTTGGATACTCAATAAATAGTAAGGCTTTTAGGGTATACAACATTAGAACTAGGAAAGTAGAAGAAAACTTGCATATTAGGTTCTTGGAGGATAAGCCTATTATTGCAGGTGATGGACCAAAATGGCTGTTTGATATTGATGTTCTAACAAATCAATGAATTATGTGCCAGTTGTTGCAGGTACAAACTCTAATGATTTTGTAGGTACAGAAGAAAGTATTGGTGCAGGTCATTCTAGCAAGGAGACAAGATCTAGCCAAGACTATATTTTGATGCCATTGTGGAAAGGTGGTTCACTATTTGATTCTTCTTTAAAGAATGCTAGTAATGATGAACCACAACCTTTTAGTGATGCTGGAAAGAAGAATGATGAAGGTGTATGTAAAGAAAGTAGAATTGATGATCAAGAGAGGCCTAAAAACAGTACTCAAGATGTTAGTACTGCTGGGCCAAGTATTAATATTGAACCAGACATGGTTTCTTTGGGAGATAATGCTACACTTGAAGCCACACACGCTGATTTCTTTGGTGATGAAACAGAAGTGGAAATGAGCAACATTACTACCACATAGCCAGTTCCTTCTACTCCAAATACAAGAATCCATAAAGATCATTCGCTTGATCATGTGATTGGTGATGTACAGTCTGGTGTACAGATAAAGACTACAAATGAACAAGGGTTTATTAGTGCTGTTTATGAAGGGAAAACTTATGAAGACCTTCATACTTGTCTGTTTGCTTGTTTTCTATCACAAGTAGAACCTAAGAAGGTGATTCAAGTTTTGACAGATCCAAGCTGGATAGAAGCAATGCAGGATGAGCTTCTACAGTTTAAATTGCATAAGGTTTGGACTCTGGTTGATTTACCATATGGCAAGAGGGCCATTAGGACAAAATGGGTCTACATGAACAAGAAAGATGAGAGAGGTATTGTTGTTAGAAACAAAGCAAGGCTGGTTGCACAGGGTTACACTCAAGAAAAGGGAATAGATTATGATGAGGTTTTTGCTCCAGTTGCTACGATTGAAGAAATTAGGTTTTTCTTAGCCTATGCCTCATTCATGAACTTTGTTGTTTACCAGATGGATGAGAAGAGTGCATTTTTGTATGGCAAGATTGAAGAGGAAGTTTATGTCTGTCAACCTCCAGGGTTTGAAGATCTAGAGTTCCCTGACAGAGTTTATAAGGTAGAAAAGGCATTATATGGTCTACATCAAGCTCCTAGAGCCTAGTATGAGACTTTGTCTACCTATTTATTAGAAAATGGATTTTAGAGAGGGACAATAGACAAGACTTTGTTCATTAAAAAGGTCAAAGGTGATATTCTACTAGTTCAAATATATGTAGATGATATCATTTTTGGATCTACTAAGAAGGAGTTATGCATTGAGTTTGAGAAATTGATGTTTTATTTCAAGTGCACTTTTCTTTATGACTTCGTTATCTATGCACGAGAAGTTCAGGGGAATCTTAGGTGAGGTCTTCTTCGTATGATTGGATAGTGTCTTAAATACACATACTTTTCATTATAAAACGAGCTTAATTGGACCAAAAAAAGACATATTAATGCAAATTTTGCTTGTTTTGTGTTGTGTACTGTGCATGTATCAGATATCAACAAAAAGACAAAAATAAGGCAAAAACCAGAAAAAACCGAGCACTACCAAAAACGGACATAAAATGCCAAATATATGCTTGTTTTGTGTTGTGTACTGTGCAGGTATCGGATATCAACAAAAAGACAAAAACAAGGCAAAAATCAGACAAAACCGAGCACGAGATTGTAAAGAAAAGCCGGAGCCGAGGACATTTTGCAAACCGGCCCAAATAATAATAAAAAGAATCGGCCCAAGAAAGAAGCCCAAATAAGGACTTAACGACTGTTAGTCTCCACACCAGAAACATATCACATCGTTAGTCCTCAAGCCATGACATCGTTAGTCCCTACACTAACGCCCGTTACCCGCTTCATCTTCATTTGAAAGTATAATAAAATATGAGCAAAAAAATGGCGCATTGAATGGTCAAGGTCAAAGCAATTAATGTGCAGTTTCAAATTAAATGGGAAATGTCAAAGCAATAAATGGGCGGTTTTAAGTTGATTGGCTGTGATTATTGCTTTCCATAAGCAATTTTAGAAGGTTTTGAAGATGATTGGCAGTTTTTCCTCACAAGATGCACAACATTCCCCTATAAATAGGGATGAAAATCACACATTGAAAATCATCTAGGAGTAGTGTAGCTCTGTTTTAAATTATTTACAATTTTTAAAGCTTTTTCTTATTTTACTTTGCATGTAATTTACTTTTTTTTAAGCAAATACTCTTCTCAAGTTTTGGATTTCTTTTTATTTATATCGAAGATTGGTTGATTGATGTCCGATATATAATTGATGGTTCAAACGATTTAAAGAGTTTTTCCAGGTTTATCATTAATATCGATTGCTCTTATTTTTTATTTATCATTCTTGTTTCTTTTCTTTTCTTTTCTTTTGTTACTCGTAGAATAGATACATTTTCGATTAGATAGGTAGTAATAGCAGCAGACGTGTGGATGGTTTGAATTCACTTTTCTTATCAAATCTTTATTTTATTTTTCTTGTTTCATTCGATGGATAGCAGCAAACATGTATGACTTTTTTGATATCTTATCTTTTCATTTTTCTTTGTTTTCTTTCCTTTTAAAATTGGTAGAGTAGTAGTAGACTATTTTTAGTGAGGAGTAGTAATAGAATAATTAAGATTTTTCTTCATTTTAGTTTAGTAACAACAACAGGTCACGAGCAGGGATATGTTCTTTTTTTTTTTCGTTTCTTAATTTTGTATTTTTGTTATTTTTATTTTTATTTTTTTTCATTTCAAAAATATTGTAATAGATTTAGTTTTCGTTGTAATCATTTGAACGAGTTTAAGATTTGAAAGGTTTTGTTTTATCGATCCATGTTTCCGTATTGATTTTGGTGTTAATGATTTGAACGAGTTGAAGAAAATTTACCAAGTTGGTTCGATTTGTTAATCGGCTTAGTAGCATTATTTACGTTTGGAGATTATGGCGTTATGGATTGGGTCTCATCTCATCTCGTTATTTTTGCACGCTTTCTCATATTTGGTATCTCTACTCTCTTAGCCTCTTTATTTTTAGCATGATAGTTGTAATTGCCATGTTTATTTTTTTGCGATTGTTATTAGGGTCAAAATTTGATTTAGTTGCTTAATTTGTGGCGTTTCTTTAATTCCGTTAACGTTTTTAATTTAGAATCGTAATTGCCTTAATTGTTAAATTGCCTTTTTTATGTTTTTATATTATGTTAGTAGATATAGAAACAAATCAAAAATCTTTGAACTATTTAAAATCCCGATCACAAACTTCAACAAAAAGTTCAATTCACGCCTCGTTGGAACATTAACGACCCGAAGTATTGCAGTATTGCTAGCTGAGAAGAGTATTCTTACAATTATGCAAACTTTGGAAGAAAAGAAAAATGATACAGAAAGTATGCAAGAATTGTTGCTTCAACTCTCTAAAGATTTACCAACTCTTGGTAATACTTCGAATCAACTAAAGAAGGAAAAGCAGGATAGTTCTCAATATTAGAAGCATCCCGTTTACTATTCTGACAATGATGATGATTTCTACAGAGAGAGTATTGATCAAACTCCTTTATCAGATTCAATCACACCTGACTTACCAATTGCGGGCTCTCTCACAATGGAGGATGAGCATCTTGACACTATTCTGGAAATGGACTTGGACGAAGAAATTGAGTCCAGTGTTGAGAACCTTAACCTAACCCCAAGTGAATCCGAGGATTTATCCGATTATGTAAGCGAGTGTGATTTGCCTTTTGTGATAATTCTCCTGATTTTAACAATAATTTTGAGATTTTCTCTACTCCTCTCTTTGATTCTAATGATGATTATACCTCTAGTGATGACGAGTCATCTTCTGAGGAAGATGTTTTGGTAGAAAATTTTAAAATTTACTCGAACCCTCTTCTCGAATTTGATGAAGAAATCTTTTCTAGTGAGACTAATCCGCTTTATAATAAGGTGTTAGAAGATTTCGATTCAATTCCACCGGGAAATGAAAATGACCACTTTAATGTTGAATCTGATTTAATAGAATCATTTCTTAATAAAGATACCGTGATAACTTCCCCCAATATTGATTTCCTTCTTGAGGAGTTCGTCGGTGAGCTCGCTCTTATCAATCTAATTCCACCGGGAATTGCTGAAACCAACTTTGATCCGAAGGAAGCTATTCGTCTTATTAAGAAGTTATTATATGATAACTCATCTCCTCACCCTCCGGAAGAGCTTAATTCTGAAAATGATTTTGAAAAGGATAATAGTGGCAGTACCACTATTCATACAGATATTTATCTTCTAGAGTATGAATCATTCGACGATGAGAGTGATTCTGCATTTAAGATTTTCAACGACGATCTTGCTCACGTCATATCTCCATCGGATTATGAATATGTCTACGCTGATGATGGGTCCGATTCGGGAGATTTAACTACAGATGTGGTGGAAGATATTTTGGGAGATTCAACAAGAAAACTTCAAATGTCTCATCGGGGCTTTAAAGCTCTCAAGATCAGTCATAGTTTCTTTTATAAAAGCCCGATGATGATCTAGGGAGGGGACATGCCAATCTTGGATGTTCCTTATCTCCATTTCTATTCTCTTTGACCAAATCAAGTATGGGAGGCTCAAGACTCGGTTAACAAAAATAAGCGCTTCTCGGGAGGCAACTCGTGTTTCTGTTTTCTGTCTATTTTATAATAAGTGTGACGTGAGGGGGATCGCCTCTTCCAATCTTGTATTTTTGTTTTCTGTGATGATTTATCAGGATTACCCAGATTATGAAGACTCTCATGCTCGTGGTTTTGTCCAACGCTCACTCGGTCTTCATTCCTTTACATGCTTATTTTGGGAATCCTTGATCTTATTGACTAATGTTTAATCTTTGACATAATTAATAAACGACTTTAGATTTATGTGAGATTTCCTTTTAAATTAGGAATATACATTGAAATTAGTATGAGGGGGTGGCAACCCCACATTGAGGATAATGTATCGTTCTAGTATGAGGGGGAATCTATCAATTTGATCTCACTTGCATTTGTCTATGTTTTTCACGTAACCCCGTTTTACCAAGAAAATACAAAAAAATGTGATTTTATGCCAAAAAATTAAAATTTTTGCAAAAATAAAATAAGTGTTTATCACAAATGTTGACTTTCCGCTGGTGAGAATAAGAATAATTTTTGACTTGACCGAGCGTGTTGAGCTCTAGCTTACTCCCTTAACCTTTATAAATGTATAAGCTTTTGCTAGTCTTTTATACAAGAAGCTTTAAAATGCGACTTCTAGCTCAAAAGGCCAAGATTTTGCAAGTTTTCATAAATGACTTTAAATATGCAAAGCTTAATTTTATTTGGCTAAGCATTCGCGGATCTTTTTATTAAAGATTTTAAATTTGCGAAGAACAAGAAATGATAGAGTTAAATATAAGTTGGAATGCTAAGCAAGGATTAGTTGGAAATCTTAAATGCTCATGAGTGTAATTTGTGGCTTTTTCTCCCAGTAGCTTCTAAAATGACTAATAATACGTGCTCTTTTTGAAAGACAAGTTAGAGTTTTATCACTCTTAAAAGTTCGTTAAGATCAACATTTTTAGAGTAAAAAGCTTTATCGATGAATTGATAAATAAGAGTTTTTGATCAAAAATATGTTTTAATTTTCTAAAAAGAAATTTTCCCTCTATACGGTGTAAATATAAATGTTGCAAAAAAATGAAAATGATGTGAAAAATATAATAATGTTGCTAGTATATGTTGCTTAATAAATAAAGGGAAAATGTCTTTTTCTAAAATTTAAGCATTCCTTTGAACTTAAACTTCTTAATCCCTACAAAATTTTGAAATCAGACGTTTGTTAATTCTGATCAGTATTCTCTGTGAGGTGTCAAAAGCCTAGGCACTTGACCGATGAGGTCGGGAGGTTCCGAGAAGAAAGTCACTCTAAAGGAATTAACTTACCTACAATGTCTTAATTTTGGAGGAATTAGCTTGCTTTGAGTTATAAACTTACTAAGTTTTACGGAAAGTTTTTAGTAAAGGGTTCAAAAGTCGGAAAGTCTCGACAAATTATTCTCTAAGGGGTATCCCTGTCACATCGCCGACGATTTGGGGATGTGCCGAGAAGAAATGTTGCTACATGGGACAATCTCACCTTTGAATTCATATAACTAAAAGTGGTACATGAAACTTGGAAAGGTTATAACTATCTAAAAATGTGGGTTAGATGGTTAAAATTCAAACTGAGCACACAACTATAATATAGTAATATCTTCGGGAGAAGAAGTTTAACCAACTGCAAATATGATAGCATTACAATCCCAACTTGTTAATTAACAATGATTTCGTTTTAAGCATTGTTTGGGAATAATGTTTTTAAGCTTTGTTTGGGAATAGGTGAAAAATCAAGGACGATGAATTTATCTTTCTAGGGCACCTTAGGATTGAGGTGCTTCTTATTCAGTGATCCTAAATATTATGATCAATAATGAAAGTCAAGCATGTTGTACATAATGAAAAATAAGAAAAACATGTGTGCAAGAAAGAAAATGGTAAACGGGGAGTGTTTAAAAAACCAGTAATTTCTTACTTTCAAGGTATTTAATTTAAGGGGGTTGAAATTTTTGGTTTTCTAAACATGGATTTATTTCATTGTGTGAGGACACATCAATAGTTTAGTATGAGGGGTTTTGGCATGTGCTTAAATACACATACCTTTATCTCAATAAAACGAGCTTAAATGACCAAAAACAGACATAAAATGCCAAATATATGCTTGTTTTGTATTGTGTACTATGCAGGTATCGGATATCAACAAAAAGAAAAAAACAAGGCAAAAACCAGACAAAATCGAGCACGGGATTGGAAAGAGCATGGAAAACTGAAGCCAAAGGCAAGTGCATCTTAGTGGGCCAACCCAACCCAAGTTAATGGGCCAAGTCAACCCATTATGTCATTTATACAAATGCTTTAAACAATAAAAAGCCTAAAATCCTTCAAATCCTTAAATCGGCCAAAATAATAATAAAAAGAATCGGCCCAAGAAAGGAGCCCAAATAAGGACTTAACGATTGTTAGTCTCCACACCAAAAACATATCACATCATTAGCCCTCAAACCATGACATCGTTAGTCCCTACACTAACGCCCGTTACCCGCTTCATCTTCATATGAAAGTATAATAAAATATTAGCAAAAAAATAGCGCATTGAATGGTCAAGGTCAAAGCAATTAATGTGCGGTTTCAAATTAAATGGAAAATGTCAAAGCAATAAATGGGCGGTTTTAAGTTGATTGGCTGTGATTATTGCTTTCCATAAGCAATTTTATATATATTGCAATTTCTGCCCGATTAGATGTTTAACCCGAAACATCCCCAAATCCGACATGCTATACGTTCGTTCCCGGTGATAGCTAGTCACCCGAACGGGATGGTCAATCCCAAATAGATCTATTCATAACATTCGCGCTCACATAATGTAATTCACAACTACATCTATGCAATTGACAGTTCATGATAATGGGCTCAACTTGGGTTATCGCTACTTAGGCAAACACGTAATCAATATAAAATATACACTTGCGTCCAATTTATAAAACAAAGCATGTTTCCACCCCAAAGTTATAAATCATTGAAATCGTAAAAATATGGGGCTATGAACTCACCTTGAGTTCTGATAATCCAAATATCACAGATAACGCGTCACGCAAATCGTCAGATGCAACCTATTTAATTTAAGGTCGTATAAGTACTAATCACATTGGGTAATTACTACCATGCATAATTCTATACAGCTTAATCACCATCTAATTGTTTTGGAAAAATTGCGTTTAATTAGTTAAAACGTTTATAATTACCGTTGTAGTAAAACTGGCGTAACTTTCGCGTTTTAAGTCCGATTTTGACGTTTCTTGCGCTAACGTTTTCGTATTGAGTTGAGTTATCAAAATTTGACATTTTCAAATTTTGGACCTACTGGTGAACAGTAACTTTTACTGTTCACAACAGACCCTAAGTTTTCTTATACCGTTTTTGTTGTCGTAAAACCCGCAAACGTCGTATTTTATTCGTTATAGCTCCGATTTTAGCGATTCTTTCGAGCACGTTCTCGTAATTGAAAGTTCTATTGATTTATGAGGTTTATAAAAATAAAAGTTTCTGTCATGAATAGTAACTTTTATAAAAATAGTTTTATAAAAGTATTAATTGTCGTAAACTCGCGAAATTCATAACTCATTCGTTATTAATTGAAAAATTACGATTCTTATCATTTTGGAATCCTAAAAATATGTATAGTTTGTTAAAAATACCAAACTTTCTGTTTGAATAATTTTTATAAAAATTCTTTTACGACTTCGTTTATTAACGTATAACTTGTTTTTACCGTATCTTTTTCGTTATTTATCCGTTTTTCAAGTTTCTTACCTTTTCGGAATCGTCATGTGATATTCTATCTTTATAAAATATAAAATCCACTGTTTGGATTTCGAATCCAAACAGACCCCTTTTTGCTTTTTATGTAATTATTTATATAACTTAGTTTTATATACTTTTTAACTAAGTAATTTCCACAAGTTTTTCCAACACTCTTAACATACTATATCATACATATTATATAGTCCATAAGTCCATATTTTTGTCCTTGAGTCCAAGTAAACAAATCCATAACATCACATGAAATCATAAATCCTTAAGTAAACCTTTACTTCCAAGTTTACACTTAAACATTTTACACTTTAATCAACATGTTACCATACTTATAGAGTCCTTATTCCATGATATATACAACAACATAGAGCATGAATAAGTGTACCAAATGATATTCATAAGTAAAAATATGAGTTACATGTTTAAAACATCCTAATGGTGATTTTTGCTATAAAAGATTAATATACACATAAAATGATAACTATGAAATGAGTAGGGTCTTAGATAACCTTAGTATTAGCGAGTGATCAATGAAAAATAAACCACACCCTTGTGGTTTAAATCCTTGCTTGAAAACAACCCTTGTTTTCCTTATAAAACGGAAAAAGGTGGTCAAGCAACTAGTCATGCATTACTTCATTAATGGTTTGTGTTCTTTAGTCTCCAATAGTAGGGATCATCCCATGATTTTAAGGGTTTGTGTTGCTAAATGGTTAAAAAGAGACCAAGGGAGTAAAATGTGGAAGACTTATGGTCAAAGGGAACAAGGAAACATAGATCTTAATGGTGTAGAAAATGTACAAAGACCAATCTTGACCAATTTGATATTTCTTTGAATATTTGGCAATGAATCCGGTTATGGCAAGATATATATGATATATTTGAGTTAATTTTATGTATTGGGTATAAATGTGGGTATTTGTTGAAGCGTATAAAAGTTTTGGTGGTTCCGGGAATGCCTAAACGTAATTTATCGCGAAACGTACATAATTTACGTAACCGATAAAAATAAAATAAACAAAGACCATAATTATTCTCAAAATAATTATGTAATACTTGATTGATGTAAACGCTTAATTGTTTGGTGCCCGTTTACATTGAACGCAAATTTTTAGCTTACGCGATATTACTTAATACATGAAATTACAAGCAAAAGCGTACGACACTAAAAATAAAATAGTAGATTTATCGACGTCGTCAATGACTCTAAAACACGGGGTGTTATAACAGTTGTAGTCTAAGTTTTGTAAAACGACTTAGTTCACTACAACTCGTGCTCTGGTACCACTCTGTAACACCCCCAAAATGTGATACGCAGCGGAATACAACATTGGGTGCTACTTCACAATACATGCACACGAGTCCCAGTAAACGTTCAAAGATACGTTTATAAAACACAATTTCATTTATTAGAAAGATCACAGTTACATAGGTCCCAATACCATTATATAAATTATTTCTAAAAGCCACAACACGACTTGATTTCTAAAACACTTGTTTAGTTTATGACACTACTTCACTGAGACACCGTCCTTGATATTCGCGTTCTATCCCATCCAGCCATCAACAACAATTAACCTGAGATACATGCTTAAAAAGTCAACAAAACGTTGAGTGAATTCATAGAGTTTACAATTAACACATAGAACACATATTTTGGGTTCCACAAAACGTATAACATTGGCTCGTAAGTCAAGTTATAAAAATAGTGATTTCCAACTAAAGAGCCCGTGTACCGAAACTTAACACATTCATTCCCGTAGGACGAAATTATGTCCGAGAAGTATGCCACTTCTCCTAATACTAACCACAAAATGTCCGTTTGACAGGGTGGTCCCAACGGATTCAAACCCCGGACAGGGTTGTCAAACCCAATAGATTTATTTAATGCATTAGCGTTCACCATCAACAAGGCAATTAACGGCCACACAGTAAAAGACATATACTCAATAGTGAATGGAATCATATTTAGCATCAAAACACATTGCGTTCTCATTTTCAAAACAAGCAAGTATCCCCCTCGCGGGTTTAAAAACATTTAAAACATTCAAAAGCGAGGCTATGAACTCACCTTTGATCAAAAGCCGATGATTAAACAATAAAGTCTAGCACGAAAATCCACAAACGCGATCACGACCTATAATTAGAGTCGTTCGATTACTATATCGAAAAGTATAATCAACGATGCGTACATCGTATCAACAAAATCATATATATAGATAATATATATATATATATTCATACATGTGATGAGAAATCCACTTGCGCCTTAGATCCCAAAACCCCACGACATTGAGTTATAATTATTCCTCACGTTTTATCTTACGTGACTTAAATTGAAAACTTTATATCTTCGATAACTTTTTATTTTTAGAAAGTTACTATTTCCGAAAAGTTACCATCTTAAGTAAGTTCAAAATGTCTAAGTATATTTTAATACTTATTATCTTATTCACACTCTTGCGTTTAGCAATTTTATAATTATCCTTCCCTTTTGAAAATTCATACTTGGACACAAAAGAGATTTTATGCGAAACGACGTTCCGGACAACTTTTTAGTTTAAGCCGAGACCCGAAACTCGACAGAAAATGACCAAAATGCCCCTGCAAGAATCTGCTGTAACTTGTATTTTTAATAAAAACGCAGCAGTTTGACCATCGGTTTTGACCCGCTATATAACATTTTCGTGACTTTGATCAAGAAGAGATTTTATGTAAAACGTCATTCCGGACAACTTTCGTGCTTCGCCGGAAGGCCGAAACGGATTCGAAAGTGCTCAAATTGCCCGTTTAAATTCTGATCAGCAAGTATGAATTACCAAAGTGCTGTTTGCAATTTATAAGTTTTTCAAAACTTGTTTTCGCCGTAACTTCTTCGTTACAAGGAGTTACGGGACGTTCGAATTACCGAAACGTACATTAGGACGAACTCTATCATATTTCAACATCAAAAATCAGATTTTATGATTTTTCGAACCTCGTTTTCTGAGCCAAACTTTCTGCTCGAAATTAACTTTTACAAAACTTATCGAAACTTCATTTTCACCTCACAACGACATCAAGATACGCCTAGCTAGCCTATCTCCGTCAACTAATCAACCCATTTACAATCTATTCTAACCAACGCAAGTGTCGGACCTCATCACATATAATATACGAAATAAATAAATGATCGAAAACGACAAACGATGATAAAGGAGAATACTCACAACAACACTACAAGTGTTGGTTTCGGCTTCGGATGGGTCTCGGACCCACGGTCAAAAACACGAACACGAAACCAATCGGATTCCAACTAAACCAACTCGATTACAACACTAATCTAACCATTTTAAATCATCCTACAAGTCGAAAGTTCTCAAATCAAACCCGGATTTTTAACTCCAAAAATACTAATTGCATGTGTTATTTTATTGCGTAGATATGTAGGAAATGAAGAGAGGATTCGGAAAATATAGGTTGATCGGATTGCATGTGACTTTTTTCGGCGACGCGGCGGTTTCCGGTGACCGGAAAACTTTTCCGGTGGTGGAGGGTGGCCGGACATAGAAGAGAGAAAAAGAGAGGGTTGTGTGTGTTTTGTGAATAAAAATATGGAAGTATATCCATATATATATACTTGTATATTTGGCTACTTGGCAAGAATGGTCCTCCCCTCTTTTCTATCTTTAGATTTTTGGCACGCCAACTTTTACTAAAATATAACCCGACAACCGTGGCTCGGGATTACACTATCAAGACCATTTTTATTTTTCGTTACGTTTTTCTTGGTTTAAATTATTAAATAAAACGTGTACATTTTAAAACACGAATCCGGCTCAAGACAAGGAACAAAATGACGACATTCGTAAGAACAATAAATTTATGATCTTAAAAATAATAGCTAGTCGCGTCGTACATTTTTACGATGCTCGAAACGTTTAACGAACGTGCGATCAAACGTCGACTCGTGAAACGTTAAAAATAAAAATTATCAAAATTTCTCAAAATTATTTGTAATTAAATACGAAAATATTTATTTACGAAAAATAAAAATTCAAATGTCGACGTTCGTTCATACAAATTTATAAAATAATAATTATGACGTCGAATTGCGATCGTCATACGCGTCGTGAAACTCGGGTTGTTACATTCCACCCACCTTAAGGGAGCGCCGTCTCGGTGCTTGTCCTTTCTTACTCGTCTTAATTTCATTTGTAATGAGACGGTTTCCTTACAATTGGACGGTCTCGCGTGCCCGAATGCAAAAAATTACTCGATGTAGCCCTCGCTCCGACTATTCCGGATGTGGTTTAAATATTTAATAAAATGTGTACATTTTAAAACACGAATCCGGCTCAAGACAAGGAACAAAATACGACATTTATAAGAATAATAAATTTAGCAGATCTTAAAAAAATAATAACGAACCGTCTAAATTTTACGATACTAAAACGATTAACGAATGCACGATTCTAGCTTATGACGTCGCGAAACGTCAAAAATATATATTTTTATCATTATTCCGTTCGCAATAAAATTATGAAAATAATTATTTACGACAAATAAAATTTTAAATGTCGACGTTCGCTTACGAAAACCCGTAAAATAATAATAATGACGTCGAACTCGTATCGATCCCGATTCGCGTAGTGAGACTCGGGTTGTTACATTCCACCCACCTTAAAAAGGTTCCTGTCAGCGCTCGTCCTTTCTTTCACGCCGCCGTTTTTTCTCTTCCGTGGCATGACGGCTTCTCGTCATCACGCAGACTCTTACGTTCTTTCAAAATAAATATGCGATACGATATTCGATCTGACTATTCCGGATGGAGAGTCGACAAAACAAGCGGTAAATTATATCCACGAAATCAAAACAAAACCATGGTAACTCTTATCAAAAGAGGTAAAACAATTCGCGAAAATATATTCGACAAAACCAAATCACGTCGTTCTAACTTTCCTAGTCGTGCCTTCCTCAAGGGTCGATATACGTCACGGAATGTATCCGATCATCGCGTCCTTCTTATCGAGAGACTTTCTAAAATAATGATCGATCCAATCTTAGTTGGGGATCATATAAATAACAAAACCAAGAGCTCCTTGATTATCAAACCAAGACTGAAACTTACATCGTTAAATAAAATCAAAGTATACATCGTTTTTAAACGAAAGACTTTAAACGAAAGATCAATCCAAATCTTAGTTTGGTGATCATTTTAACAAAACAAAACGCACACTGCTATTCGAAACTAAAACATACGTTGCTAACGAAAATCAAAAGGTACGTTAACAATCGAAACCAAACACTTATCAATATTCAAAACCAAAATACACATGTCTCCCTTCTGGTCTCATTTACTAATTCCCTACCGGTTTGCGGAAAATATTCCGAAACACTTTTGATATCCTAAACATCTTACAATGTTGTTACACATGCCCACATAATCATATAAGCACCTATTGTACGCTCGCCATCTTTTACATGATGACTCGATGAATTGGCCTCATACTAAGGCATTCATCACGCCCGCTCTCAACCAAGCATTGGCGACTATTATTGCATATCGTATTCGCTTTCCTTTGAAGCTTTTGGCATAATTATTAATTCTGACACTTAGGTTTACACCTCTCCGGTCACATTTTCCTCATCGTACCGAGCTTGCCACAAAGTCAAGCCACCTCAACGATAATTCCAACATAAACACGGCTAATTCTAATTAGTCTACACTCACTCTCATGGGTACTTCAAGCCACAATCGTCAACGAGACTTTCAGCGATGTCCACCCACCTTATCACGTCCTAAATTCTCACTTGGGCGATTACACCCATTCACTTACAACCTAATCCGTATCGTTGGCCACATAAAAGCGACATGAACGTTCACTACTCTCTAGAGCACGTAGCACATATAGCACATATTTCACGTAGTTCGGCGGCGATAATCCCGCTACAACACATAATGTCAAACGACAAATCAAAATTAATTAAGAAAACAATGAGCATCATGGACTTATTGCTCGTTTGACGAAAATCAAAAATTTCAACGTTTCTTCATGGTGACTAACATCGTTGGCTTGGTCCCATCTCATCGCGTAGCATCATTGATGAATCAAATCATCAAGTCAAAATACTCACACTCCTAAGTCAATACCGCTCTACTTAAGATGTTGGCTATTTTGGTTGTTCCTCCAGTAATGGAAGCGGACGTTACCATTTAGCTAGAATCTCAATCAATTCGCCATTCTTTACGCCATTGGGTCGTCACGTCCCGGAGTAAGGGCCACTACACTTCACCGTAGGTCAAGTATCATATAGTGTCTCATTCAAATCCTTGACGATTGAGGTATGGCATAACCACACTGCCACTACTCTCATTGAAGGGAGACGAAAAGAATTTTCTTCATGACCATCGGTTGATACAACATTAACAAGGCACATTTGATGTAGGAGAAGTCTTCTCCAATCTTCACTTTCAACTTCTAAACTAACCTTCTTAGCTTCCACCCACCTTAGGAATCTTGACATCTTTAAGAGGATCTCTTCTCAGTGTCGGTATCGGGTTTACACCCTTGATAGCTCAAATCTACCATTGCTCACTAGCCTGCCAACTATACTTGGTCTTGACACGTCTCCATAACAACCACCGATCTTCGTTACCATTAGCTAAATCTTCACTCCTTTCTAGACACGCTTGTTCCAAACAATACCGTAGGTATTTCCTCTTCGGAACGACTTGGTCATGACGACTCGCATAAGACTCTCTCCATGCAGTCAATGGGAGTAGGGTTGCTTGCATAAAATCCGTAGCAGGGTAAAATATTTTCTCCTCCCAAAAGCTTGACCCACCATTTATCTCAATTATCAAGCGTTTTATTGGTGACGATTTATTCGACATAGTATGGTTCTTCCTAAATTATGCATAGTTGATCAGGATATGCATAATTGAGGACCAAACGACATCATGTCCTTTCTCGTCAAAACATTTCTTTTCCATACGCTACACGCGTAAATTGATTTCAAGAAAATTTTTGAAGAGTAAAAATCAAATTATTTCAAAAGGAAGAAAAGAAGATAGCACCACCTTCCATTCTTACCATTAAAAGAAAATTCATCCATATGCATTATGTAAAGAAGGTATTTTTACTTTAAAAAAATTGAAAGAGGTTTATTTGACACCATAGGGTCAGTTTATGAAATTTAGAAAACACATTTTCTATTGTTTACACAAACAATTTATACAACAAAATCAGTACAGTTCGCGCAACGACATTTGTTCAACACACAAATTCGTTATTGCGATCCGCAGCTTTCAAATCATCAATCTACAAAACATCGTTTAATATAGTTTGGTCAATGGTCACAGCAAGTTTCAAAAATAATACCCGCTCATGGATAATGCAAGTAAGTATCATACACATGCGAAAGATTCGCTAGTCTAGGCCACCTAACACTCGGGGTCAAATCAATCTCATACAAGCCGAGTGCCTCGGGGGTAACCACGACCTCCAAGCTTCACTCATAGTACGACATACACAATGACACCTCCTCACAACTCAATCCGAGAACAATTACAACAATCGTAATAACAACGCCGAAAATAACATACATACATACCAATTTTCCCCAAAAAGGGATACATCATTGGCTTTCAAAGCCAGTACATCCAACCATAACGGTTCAAAGTTTATAATACGATAATTACGTATACATGAACTCTCCTAGAGTTCTAAATCAAAAGTAATAGCTAAAGAGTGCACAATCATCACACCAGTGATAAGATGAAACTTTGAGGCATAATAGCCTTGAACCAATAAACTATTTAGCTTCTTGAAACCCTCCTAATTACTAATCCGTAAAGGATAAAAGTATGAGGTTTTCGCCTACAGAAAGCATTTCGAGTCTAATTTCCAGAAACATAGGGCTCACTACCCAGAAATTTTTCCATCCAAGGTAAAATTACCATTTTACCCCTATTTATCTATGCTGCCACTTTCCAAGATTTTAGCGCTCTACTAAACTGAGTGTATCTCTAAACTGTGCGTCCGCAAAGCTAAAACGACCGCTCAAATTTAAGTTTGTTCAATATCTAGAACTTACAGTTTTACATATTTAGGTGTTGCAATATAAGTTTTTTTTTTGAACTTATTACTCATTCAAATTCTGGTCTCAAATTTTTGACTAGTTTTGCCATTTCGGCGATATCTCCTTTGTCGGGCGTCGATATGACTCCATCCGAATTCCTACACGTACCTAAGAAGTTTCTCTACCTCATAGTCTAATTTCCTAGGTCTTTATAGACTAAAAATATTTCGAAACATATCCAACAAGCTACTATCACAAAGTAGTCCCCAAAGAAATTTTGATAATTTTTTTTGTAGTTTACAAAAATGAGCGTAATTTGAAATTTATTAATGCTTTTGATGTGAAACCAATTAGAGGTGATAGCCCTAAGAGTCTTCTACAGGTACCTAAATTTTATTTCGAAAAGTTATTACAAAAATATGGAGTTATACTCCTTTTCCCAACGGTATACTAGATTTGACTAGTTTTAGAAAAATGACAATATCTCACTCATTTGAAGGAGATACGACCCTATCCAAAGAACCATATTCACTTAAGACATATGCCCACATCCATATTGGATTTCTCATGTGCCTTAAGACCAAAAATAATTCACAATCAACTCCACAACCTGCTGGTTATAAACTGCCATAAAATCCATTTCAAATTCCAACCAAACACCATTTAAATTCCTCCAAACTCCAATACAAAGCTGTATGTCCCAAACTGAACAGATCTTTGCAGCATGCTAAGGGTGACGGGAGCTTTCAAAAAAGTAAAAAAATTTTGCAAATCTTCTCAAAAATTTTTCGCGTAATTAAAATACGCCACGAAATGTAACTTATTTACGAGAGAATTGTAAAATTGTTTAAATGTAACCGTTCGCTCATTACGGGTTTTTTGAAAAAGTAAATATTTTGACGTCGATTCGCGATCGTCATACGCGTCGTGAAACTCGGGTTGTTACACAGAACCCATCAATATCTGAGCTACTCGTGGGCCATTTTGTCTTTCCATTCTTAAGAACGGACTATGGTTCTATGCGCAGCATAGTTGGATGATTGTGTCCCCATTTAGTCTGACATGTTCCTCAGATCCCCGTCATATTATTATTCAACTCATACTCCTTGTAAGTCTTGATTCCTTTGATGTATCGCAGAAATTACAACAGATTCGGTCGTCGATGTTAACTCGGAGATATGTGTAATTCATTTATGCATTTACATACAAGGGTGTATCGCAGTAAATAAGTTCCTTCGAATCTTAAACGAGTCGCTGCAATGTCGTTGGGGTCATCATCTTCATTAGTTTCCATCTCTTCATTGTTATCAGAAAGTAAACGGGTCAAAATGATAATTAGGGCATAATTAGGGTTTTCTGGATTCGTTAAGGTTTTCTAGGCTTTGATTTCTTGCACATTGCCAAGTTAATGATAGATAATGATTTGTAAACTCATTTTATGAGTTTACAATGGCCCTTGGTTGGTTATTTGGGATTAGAATGGTTTAAAACGAGTAAACGGGTTAAATGAACCAATTAGGTACATTTAGGGTTTCTAGGATATGTTTTACGTACAAGTGAAGTAAAATGATGAAGTAATGATGAAATAATGATTGAATAGGATTGATATGATTGTAAAATAAGTTTTTACAACTTATTTGAGTGTTGGTTTGGGTTTACAATGGATAAAAGCCAAGAAACAGGTCATGGTTTAGAAACTAGCTCGGTTTTAGGGTTTAGGGTTTTGAATTAGGGTTTTGAGTGTAAAAAGATGTATGAAAGCTTATGAATAGAATATTTAGGGTTTACACCTTGTAAAATGAGTGTAGTAACTTGCTTAAGTGGTGGTGAAGAAATTAGAATGAAAACGGAGGTAAAACGGCTATTTTAGAGATCATGCTTAATGACTTGTACATTGAGCTTTTAGAGATTTGTACTTTGACTTGAAGAGATTTTATATTTCAAATGAGATATCATATTACTTGTACATATGCTTTAGTAGCTTGTGCATTCACTTTAGGGGTTAACCCTTCCATGAGATTAGGGTTTAGGGCATCCGATAATGGTTTAAAGCCTGTTTTGATATGATGTTGCAAATGGTACCTTATAGGAATAATGCATCTTGTAATAATGATATTATGATATTGACTTTATGATGTTTTCTTGACATATATGAAGATAGGATTGCCATATGTAGGTTGTCCGAGTCCGTTAACTTAAGTTACGCAGGTTATATTGCATATTGAGATATTGGCAAAGTAATGTAATGTAATAAAGCGAAAAATTTCCCTGAAAAAAAGTGAGTTCATATATAACTGATAGATTGTACATTATCTAACTTAATAGATGGATATTTACATTTATGAAAATTGTGGGTTGTTATAAGAGCGGTCTAGCCAAATATAAGAAAACTGTATTAACCATTATTAATCTAATTAGAAAGTTGGTTTGTTTATTTAGTGCAATGATTATTTATCTCGAGGTGGCATATCATTCTTAAGACTTAGGCGTTACTTCTTCCTAAGACCTAGATACGAAGAATTCTGTCACAATTAAATGTATCCGCATAAAGCAACCTCATTTGCTGATTATAATCTATCTTAGAGATTAAAGCAATGGTGATCTTGTTAAACCCTAGCTTATAGAGACTTTACCCACCTACTGCTTAAAAGTAATTCATACACTAGTAGTCCACTAACCAAGTCTTTACCAATTAATTGAGAACATACTCATTGATCCCAAGGGCCACCTGCCGGTCCAACTAAGCTCACAATCTAAAGGCAAAAATAGGTTATTATTCGTGATCCTATTTGTCTAGATGTATAAATCACTATATGGAGAGCCATCTCGGCATCTAGATTACTTGGTCCGTATCACTAGATCCAGTTGAATGATAGGTCATATACAAAAGCACGTAAACAAGTATAAACTGATAAACATAAACAAGCAATCAACAATAAATTAAGCAATCGAGATAAACTAAACCAAACATTTAGATCTTCATAATAATGGCTAATACCCAAAGGTATTAGCCTTTAAACGTCATAATCAATACAAGAGTAATAATTTAGCCAAGGTAAACTAACCAAGTTAACAAATGATACCAAAAACTGAACGATTACAAGAGTATAGGAGATTACAAGTTGTTTCCAATGGAATTAATTACTATGCTCGACCTCTTCTACTCTTTTTCTCTTCTAAAAATCGACTTTAATGGTTGAGGTATAGAAATTATGATTTAGCACACTGAAAACCCATTTTTAGGTTTTCTATTTATAAGGTCTGGAATTTGGTCCATACGACGTATTTACTGAGGTCAATACGGCGTATCGGGGGTTTCTTAGAGTAGGGACCAATTTTGATATCTTTTAATATATTTTATTACTATATCTTGAATACGGTGTATAGACTTTTCTGGATATGGCATATTGATCCTTGTTCCTTTGTGGTCTTTAGTGAATTGCAGGCACCGATACGTCGTATCTTCCTTGATGGATACGGCGTATAGGATGTCAGAACAGTAATCTTCAAATGTATCCGTTTAAGCTCCAGAATGCGTGCCTTTTTGCTAATCTTCACCAAGTACTCCATAATTACTGCAATTCTTAACTACAAATGGATAAGTAACAATTCTTTGCAATAATTATACAAAATAGGTTATTTACATGGGATAAATGATACTATAAAAGTAACGTTATTTGATGTCATCATATGGTTTGAGTCTCCCCAACCACTAGATCTATGATTCTTTAAAACTATCAATTGGTATCAAGAGCCTTGGTTTCATTCTTGGGTCGGGTTACGTTTTATGATCCGGTTGTTATCTCAAATCTGTCACAGTTTGTTGTTTCATGTTTACAACCTTTATTTTAGCTTATTTTTGCTTATTTTTGTGTGCTTATTTCTAGAAAAAGCCACGGAATTAGTTTTATGATGTTGTTATATGAATCTGTTTTATTACAGCTTAGTCTTTGTTTTGATAAGTTTTTTTTAGGTCATGTTACTATTCAAAACTTATTAAATAAGCAGATCTGGGTAACTTTATTTCAGATCTGGTCTACTCCTTTTCACAGCTTATTTCAAGCTTTTTTATTGGTTTATTTGGTTTGTTTTTGGCTTTATAGTAGTCAAAGTTCTTGGCAACGGTTTGGAGAAGATAGTACATTTTTTTTGTTTCCTAGTAAAAAACAAGCAAAAGAACAAAAAGTTGTACTAGCAGCGGTTTGGCAGTGGTCCTCAATATTCTGGCAGCGGTTTGGTTTAAACCAAGGCAGTGGTTTGGTTAAACCACTACCACAGCGGTTTGGCGTACAGGTGACAACGGTTTATACTTTTTCATGGTTTGCCTAGCGGTTTGCTTTGAAAGTGGCAGCGGTTTAATCACACTGCAACGGTTTGTGTAATCCCACAACCCAAACCGAGTCAACTCAGTATTTACTGAGTTGACCGAGTCAACTCAACCAAGTCATTAACCGAGTCAAACCAGATAAAGAAAAGGACAGAAATGTTGAAGATAGAGGATAGACTCAATCACAAAAAAAACAACATCAACAACCATAACCTTTCGTCACAAATTCAATCTAACAAATCCAATATCTACCTAATCCTATTGTCACATATCCACAACAACCCCAACTCAATCACATCTACAACTCTTTGAACCAAATGACACGATACAAAGAGAATATCGATCTCAGTTAGATTCTTTTTATCTTGTACAAAATGCCAAGACCTTACAAGATCCCCAAACACGAAAGAATACATCCTCATCGATCTATGTGAAGGTTAAAAACCTTTCTTCAATATTCGAATATAATAGTATGAACATAAACAAGTATGTTTTGTTCCTCTATTGGTTCAATTAACTCAAACAAAAATATAACCTACCTGAGACCTTCTATTAAGATCTTGATGCCAAGATGTTGTGTATTCTTCATGGGTTAGTACTATAACTGTAAAAGAATCTATTCCAAGAAGGTTTTGTCTTTCTTTGGTTTCATTTGAGATTGATGGCATTGATCTGTTAGTTTGGGATGGATGAGATGTGTCGGTGTCGATTTTATCTTTAGAGAGATAAGGAGGACTTGATGAAGTTGACCGCATATGAAAAGGATATTAGGGTTGTTAACTATGAGAAAAATTAGGGTTAGATACTTGGCTTTATATCCTAAATAATTAGATTGAGTTTGGACCGAGTACAAGTACTAGTGGCAGGTTGGGCTTCCTTTTAATCACTTGGACCCTATATGTTTTTATTTAAAGATTTAAGTGGGCTGATTATCTCGACTATACATAAAAGAGTTGGGCTGGACTGCAAATTAGTGTATCCGAATTTTCTTTTAGGCATCTAATTTCATTAGGTTCATTGATGGTTAAGTTGGGGTTTAAAAGAGACAAAGTGACAATTTTTTTAAGTGACGAGACCGAGATCATTTTTATAAAGAATCATCGAAACTTAAATTTTAAAGGCTAGATTCGATATGTGATTTCAAAGTGACCACGGAGTTAATTAGGTATCACTTATTTGATATTGATGTTGGATTTCACGAGGGCGTGTACTTATTTTATCTTGAAGTCGGGGCTGGTTGGATGCATGATTTCAATGATAACTTGCTCGTGCTTCAGATTTAAGTTGAAGACTTAGTTTATCTAGTTTCTAGAAGTCAAAGTGGATGGTTAAAGACCTGGATAACTATTACTTAAAGGAGTTACATTGTAGTACTCAGTGTCACATGCAGAAGACGATGTGGATAGTTTCAAGAGGTGTTGTACTTCTTATGCCTCTTAGTTAAGTGTATAGAGTACTTAGAGATTTGATCACCATAAATACTCTACACCGTTCTTCCAACATTAGTGCAAGCTTAAGTCACAAGAACGAGGAATTCTACTTCAATTTCAAGTTTGGTATATCGGGTTTACTCCATCAGTGGTTACTTCAAATAGCCTACAAAGAGGTTGGTAAATATAGTCAGAGAGAGTTTATAAGTAGAGATTTGATCAACAATTGATTCTCACAGGATACATTTGATCTAATTTCATGCTTCTTACAAGATTTCAAGTATATGTGAGTACAATGTTTTGCTGATTCTGAGGTATCAAAACCAGCAAGGGGGAAGGAGACATACATATGAATGCACAACGAGTACACGTGATGAACTTCATGCCTTCTTCTTATTTTAGGTCATCCCGAGAAGACAAATGTCATAACCGTAGAGAAAATCAGTGTTTTAGCTCATGGCTTTTGGTGTATTATTCCAATTACATGGGGAAAGGATGTAAGAAATAGTTTCTGATGATAAAAGAGGTACACAATGGTATGATGATTCCTCTAGATAATCAATATCCTGCAGGAAGAAATGTGTTCATCCGAGACTTAGTTGACTTTGGGGTTATCATTTCGACTACTTGGAGGGTTTATTTGTCTACATCTGGGACTTAGTTGACTTGGGTGTTGTAATAAATATCATCATTATCCTGAAGGAAGAAATGCACACGTCCAAGACTTAATTGACTTTGATGCTACGATTTCAACTTCATGAATGGGATAGAGTGTGTACTTTGGGTTTTTGGGATTCATACAATAGGACTGGTTGCATCTCTTCAACTACATGGGGGAAGAGATATCTTGATACTTTTGGTATGCATTACTTGAGCTTCTAGTGGGAAGAAATGTGAGAAGAATTATTCAAGCATGAGAAGATACGTTGCTGATCTATTTGATGATCCCTCAAACGGATAATCACTAAGCTTATTATTAAAGAAGCAGTAACATTTGATGTGGGTATACTACTAATTCCGCTGTAAACTTAATCATTCTAAGCTTGTAATAAAGCTTTAAAACTG
Organism: Tanacetum coccineum; assembly: GCA_026074375.1. NCBI lineage: Eukaryota > Viridiplantae > Streptophyta > Magnoliopsida > Asterales > Asteraceae > Tanacetum > Tanacetum coccineum. The sequence continues at coordinate 27,743 of BQNB010052608.1, forward strand.
CTTGAGAAGAAGATTGTTGGTTTGGGGGGAAGCTATTAAAGCTTCAAAATAAAGAATATGTTGCATGAATTAGGGTGAAGCTAATTCAGAAGCTTCTCCTTAAACAAGAAGTGTATGGGTTACTTAGTTCATGCCTACTACAGTATTTCTCCTAGAAGGTACTATAAAGATGATTCATGTTGGAGTACAGACTTGAAGTCAAATGAAAAGCAGATTCTAGAAAACTTTGACGTGACCAGAAGTGTAGGAAAATGAAGTTTTTTAGGACATGCAGCTAATTCAAAACCTTCGAGATGACCAAAAGTGTATGAAGAAAGTTGAGCATTCAAGTAGATCAAAGGTCACTGAAGACATCATCAGCATTGGAAGCTTCGTTGAAGTTCTTATTCTTAATCATTATGTACTTGTTAGGAAGATATTGTTAGTAATTCTGTATATCATCCCATGGGGAAGACTGTTAGGATTTCATTTTATGTGACGACATTACGGAATTACCATAGTTTCATATAGTTCCATACGCAATGACTAGAATAGGCATTATTGTATAGTTATGAGGCGTATGGGCTATATATACCCCTCTAAGGCTTCCATGGAGGGGTTGAGACTCTTGTAACATTTCCCATTTCCATTCTAGTTTACACACATTTGTTTCTCTCTCTACTCTCTTTCTCTCTCTCTCTCTCTCTCTCTCTCTCTAAACATGGTTTTTATATGGTTTGAGTCTCCCCGACCACTGGATCTATGATTCTTTAAAAATGTCAAATTTTTTGTTCATGGATAATAGGTTTGACATGTAAAATCCAAGATAATGTCAACCATAGTTTGAATAATGCATTGAAATCTATCCTTCATCTCGTTAAAACAACAATGTTGCTTAACTTCCATGCCTTTCACATAAGTCCTAGCACATAACACATAAGCACATAAGCTCTAAGAGCACATATATCTCTAATAGGGTATGCAAACGACCTCTAGACTTCTATCCTTATTTTTGACCCCTCACTCACTTAAATCAATATCCTATGATGCATGTTAACCATGAACAACCTCAACTAGACTCGTTCAATTTAGACTTTAGAAAATATCATGCGAAAATTCTAAGCTTGTTTTGTCTTAGACTTCATTTAACTTACTAATTACTTGTTTTATTGGGTGACCTCTAGCTTCTTTTAGACTCTTAGGATAACCCGGCTTTGAGGCATTAGCTTTTAATGACGGAGACCTAACTGGATTTTGAACTACAGGTTCAATGATCCTATCCTATTTTACCAAAGGAAATGACGTAGGCTCGGGCAAACTCTCATCAAAGGTAACATTGAGAGATTCCTCAATTCTCATTGTTTCCTTGTTAAGCACTATGTATGCTTTACTAGTTTGAGAGTATCCTAAAAACACATCTTCGAACGAATTTGGGTCGAACTTGGTGAGATGTACTTTAGTGTTAAGTATAAATACTTTACAACCAAAGACCCTAAAGTACTCTAATGATGGCTTCCCATTTCTAAGGATTTCATAAGGTGTTTTATTAATGAATTTTCTAATATAAACCCTATTAAATATGTATGTTGCCGTATCTAATGCATGACACCAACACTTTTATGGAATAGATTTGCCCGTCTAACATAGCATGACTCATATTTCTTAACTTATGATGTGTTCTTTCGACAATCTCACTCGATTAGGAAGTGAACGGGCCCGATAAGTTATAAGACATTCCATGTGGTTCACAAAAGCTCCCAAATTGCAATTTATCAAATACTATGATTTGTTACAATTGAAACAAAAGAACAATCATGTAGGTTTTTAAGCCTTTTACACAAAATTTTAAACTTTTCTAGACATCATCCTTAGACTCTACAAACACAACCCAAGTGTAATTTGAGTGGTCATTTACAATCATTAAAGTATAGAAGTTGCATTCGTAACTTTGAATTTGAGATGGACCAAACAAATCTAAGTGTAACAACTCTAAAGCCTTGGTAGTTGACACTTCATTCCTAATCTTATTGTTTGCATTACCTTGACTCCCTAGACTACATGTATCACAAACGTGTCTTTTAAAACTCAACTTTGGTAAGTTCCTTACTAGCTCGTTGGAAGCTAAGTTTTGAACTAACCGCATGTTGGCATGACCTAACCTCCTATGCCAAAGCATTGAGTTATCCATCACGGATGCAAGATAAATTTGTTGTTTGGAGTTATCCCCCAATTTGTACGTATATAGACCATTTCTCCTATGACCTTTAGCTAGCGTTTTATCATTTTTACTAATAGTACAATATACTTTAGTAAAGTTAACTACACAATCATCATCACATAATTGAACTACGCTAATTATGTTAAAAGCTAGACCACTAACATGCTCAACACTGGTAATTGTAATGAACTCATGAGTAATATTACCTCCACCGACGACTTTGCCCTTTAGGTTGCTCCTAAATACGACATGTCCACCATCATACGCCTTGTAGGAAGTAAACAATCTTCTATTCCCGGTCATATGCTTAGTGCAACCACTATCCACAAACCAATCTTTTGGTAGTAGATCACATTTAAGACACACCTACAAGCAAATATGAATTCAAGGTTGTGGTACCTATTGTTTCTTGGGTCCGTTGTGGTTAGAATATATGGTGCCTGGTATGTGCTTAATTACGCATACCTTTTACCTATATAAACGAGCCTAAATGACCAAAAACGGAAATAAAATGCCAAAAATATGTATGTTTTGCTTTGTATACTGTGCAGTTAACGGATATTCACTAAAAGACAAAAATGAAGCCAAAAACGACAAAACCAAGCACGAGAATGGAAAGAGCGTGAAGAGTCAAAAAGTCAAAGTCAAAAAGTCAACAATTCAAAGACAAAGCCAAAAACGAAGAAATCTTATTGGGCCACCCCGTACCCAAATTAATGGGCCAAGTCAGCCCAATAAGCCTTATTTATTAAATCAAAGCCCATTATAAAAGCCTAATCCTTGTAAATCTTAACTCGGCCCAATCTATAAGCCCAACAACACTTAACCATTACACCCTTAACTGTTTACACCATTGGTCCTTATGTTTTTACACCGTTAGTCCTTAAGGACTAACCATGTTAGTCCTTAAGGACTAACCATGCCTCTTCCTGCTAAATCACTATTCATCCCTCTTCCCCAAAAACCTATCACCATCCTTGTGACCATACTGTTCACCCATCAATCTTACAACTCAACCCCACTTCACAAACCTCCAATTCCACCTTGGAAATCCCTTAAAATGTTATTGGACGAAGTTGAATCAAGGGCTCAGATTATACTACTTGGTGACCAAGATAATTCAATGGCTTAGATGATGATTTCAAGCTCACTCATACAAGAAACACACCCTCTTAACTCACTCACAGAAGAAGCACAAGTATTGAAGACCCAAGACATTGGTTTTTCTATATATATAGGACCTTTGTAAGCCCTTGAGGCATCTAATTTTTAGTTTTTCAGCTTATATGAAGTCTTTTTAGCTTATTGTACTTTTTCTTAAAGCTTTGTAGTGTTTTTAAGTTTAATGAAAATTTTAGTTTTTATGTTAAATTTTGTGTTTAAGTTAATGCAAGTCATGTTTTAAAAACATTTGTTGAAAGCTCACATAAGCTCTTTTTATCTTTACTTAAGATGTTTACTTTAGCATTATAAGCTTGTCAATAGCTTATAGTGTTTTAAGTTAATTTTACTCAAAAATCACTCATAAGCTAAAGTGGATGACAAGCTGGATTTAGAAGGGCTTGTGGGTTCTTACTAGCTTGTTTTAAATAAGCTAGAGTTTGTAGACAAAGCTCTAAAGAGCACTTACACCCAGCATTGAAGACACAAGACATTGGTTTTTCTATATATATATATAGGACCTTTGTAAGCCCTTGAGGCATCTAGTTTTCAGTTTTTCAGCTTATATTAAGTCTTTTTAGCTTATTGTACTTTTTCTTAAAGCTTTGTATTGTTTTTACGTTTAATGAAAATTTAAGTTTTTATGTTAAATTTTGTTTTTAAGTTAATGCAAGTCATGTTTTAAAAACGTTTGTTGAAAGCTCACATAAGCTCTTTTTATCTTTACTTAAGCTGTTTACTTAAGCATTATAAGCTTGTCCATAGCTTATAGTGTTTTAAGTTAATTTTACTCAAAAATCACTCATAAGCTAAAGTGGATGACAAGCCAGATTTGGAAGGGCTTGTGGGTTCTTACTAGCTTGTTTTAAACAAGCTAGAGCTTGTAGACAAAGCTCTAAAGAGCACTTACACCCTTGTTTAGAGCAAAGGGGTTTTGTAAGTTCATTCTTTAAAGTTTTATGCTTATTACTGTTTTGCTTATTTAAACTGCTTACTTTCTGCTTATCTTTGCTTATTCATGCTTATTATGTCTTAGTATTACTTATTTATGCTTGCTTATAGTTTAGATTTCATTTGTTCATATTTTTCATTAGGATTGCATTTTTAGTTTAAAAATTGCTTATTTGGTTTGCTTATTATTAAGTGCTTATTTATGTGTCATATTTGCTTATTTGTTCTTATTTAGCTTTATGATAAATCTGTTTTGAGTTTTTATAAAATTTCTAAACCTGTTTAAGCTTTAAAATGGTTTTTAGGAATTTAAAGGGGTGTTTGGGTCAAGCAGTAGTAACCCATGTTACTACTGTTTGAGACCACTTAGTTTTTAAATCTGAATTTGATAAGTTCTTTTAAGTTCTTTTAAGCAGTTTTCAAAAGTTTTAAAAGTCGAAAATTAAGTTTGAAGGTGTTTTCTACAAATTCTTTAAACTTGTGGTTTTGAAAGTTGTTCAAAGTGTTGATATTTTACTTTTGCTTAAAGATCATTCTGAGGACATACTTATGCCTTATTTTGTTTCTAAATCCAGTCGGATAGGAGTAGTATAAGTGTGCATTTGCCATTATGGATTTGGTACAAAATCTGTCAAAGTAGTTTTTCAACTTTTTAAAACTTAAAAAGTCATTTTTCAAGTACAAATTTAGAAAAGTTAATGTTAGATTTAGAAGTCAAAACTCATAGCATAAGCTCTTTGGTGTATAAGCTCAATCTGTTCGAGCTTATTTTGTCTTTAAAAAGTCTATTTCATAGCTTAAATTAGGCCTGCACTTTTGCTTTTGTCTTTATAAAACTTTGAAAAAACTCAGCATATACTAAGTTAAAAAGCCTTTTTCATAAGCCTTTTTTATAGCTTATATGTTATTCAAACTGCTTAATTTTTACTTTTTCTTAATCTATGTGGTAGTGATTTTAACTGTTTTTAGCTTTTGGACTTTAGCTTATTGATTTTGTAGCTTAAAATCACCATCTTAGGCTGTTTGGTTAACACTTTTGGCCAAAAACTATTTTGCACTTATGAGCTTATGGCCTTATAGATTTGCTTATTAGTGTTTAGGATTGCTTATTAGGTTAGTTTTAAGACCTTTGTAGCTTATTTGACTTTATGGAAAGCTTTTAAAAGCTTATTTCCAAATCTGCCTTTAAGTTTAAGTTAAAACTGTCTTAATGCCATTTTAAAGTTTTTCCAGCTTATTTGTTAGCTTATTTTTAGTTAGAAGTGCTTATTAGGTGTAGGTGTAAATCTGTTTTGAGCTTATTAGTTTTCATGTTTGCTTATTAAGTCTAAAAAAGGGCTAAACAGTTAGCTTAAGTGACTTAGTTTTAAAAAACTTATTCTGTCACTTATTTTAGCTTATTTCAGGCTTATTTATGCTTTTTAGAAAAGTTGCTTTTATTAAAAGTGTTTATTTTAGTCTTAAAAAGCTTTTTCAATAAAAAAGATTTGAAAAATAAAAAAACTTGGAATTTTAGGGAAGATCAAGGGAGAGCCAAGGCTCGAACCCTTGACTCCTCTACCCAACTCAACCAACCTTAACCCATAATACACCACACACAACCAACTGCCCCTGGGAGTTTTCCGTTAGTGTTTGTGTAATAAATACTTGGTAGTGTTTTTACATTTTAGCTTTAAGCCTGATTGGGCGTATTTAAAACGTGCTTATCATAAATGCTTTTTTGCCATAGATCTTATTTCTCCTAGAATAGTTATAGTTGTATTTATATACTTTCTGTAATTTTCCAAAATTTTTATACAAAATTGTTTACTATTGGGGGGGGGGGGGGGGGGGGAGAGATGTGAGGGAGATTTAGATTAAATCAGTTTTTAATTCATAATAAATATATAAAATAAAAAAATATAATTCTTTTTTTTTTTCAAATTCAAAATTTTCCTTTACTAATTTAGACATTTAAAAAATTAAATTTCATTTGTAGGTTAAAATTTTAGAATTTAGGTTTTGAAACGCGGGTTCTTAGGATCCCGTTATCGTTTTTAAGTTAAACTTTAATTGTTTTCGTTATTAGCTTGATTTTACTTGTTTTTTGGCAGTTATTGTAGAATTAAAAATCCAAATCAATATTGACCATTCAAACACGCGATCACGAACTTAAACTCGATTTTCAATTAAGCCTAAACGTCGGAAAACGACCCAGGAATGTTTTTTGGGATTTTACTTTGGGTACCACACACAACCAACTGCCCTGGGGAGTTTTTCGTTTAGTGTTTGTGTTATTAAATACTTGTAGTGTTTTTACAGTTTTATATTATAAGATATATATGCTTATATATATATATATATATATATATATATATATATATATATTACTCGTATATTATATGTATAGCTAAAGTTCAAATTAATTTTTGGCGCCGTTGCCGGGGAGGTATGTGCGATTATCAAGTTTACGTTTGAAGATTAGTGTTTGAAGACCCTTCCCCGTGAAGTTATCGCTTTTATTTGTGAATATTTTCAAGTAATCAAAAATACCAAAAAAATTGAAAAACAACAAAATCAGCCGTTGTGTCACTTGTGAATTCGGCTCACCTTTATATTACAAACTATAAGAGAGGTATAAGGAGGGTTGATCCTACGAACTTCGACCCGAAAGGAGAAGGTTTTAATAGCTTCGCGCTTACCCGCTCCTCCGCTTCTTTGTGCGTTTTCTAGAGAGCTACCGTACACTTGTTTGATTATCGGTTACAAAAATAATTTTCTCTTTTTATTTTCTCTTATTTTGTTCTTAGTGTATGCAAACTCGCTCTTCGTCAAAATTCATTGGTGAACCTTCTACGAATCCTACTTCTACGATTCCGAAACGTCGTAATCGTAGACGTTCTATACAAAGAGTTGAACCGTTTTCTCTTGAAGAGACTCCCGTAGATACGATAGCCAGTCAACGTACTATGGAGCAATTACTCCAAGCACCCACCGATGGTTACGGAGATGCTATTGTTATTCCGGCTATTCTTGTAGAGAATTATGAGCTAAAACAAGGTCTTCTAAATCTTGTAACTTCAAAACCATTTTACGGATTTGAGAAAGAAGATCCTCATGCTCACATTCGTTGGTTTAACAAGATTACTTCCACAATTAAGTATAGAGATGTGCCTAATTCGTCGATTAAGCTTATGCTTTTTCCATTTTCTATCGAGGGTGCAGCTCGGATTTGGCTCGAAAAAGAACCCGCTCGTTCTATTCTTACTTGGGAAGATCTTGTTTCCAAGTTTATTAACCAATTCTTTCCTTCTTCAAAAACGACAAATCTCCGGAATAAAATTACGAATTTTCAACAACGTTTTGAGGAAACGTTTAGTGAGGCATGGGAAGGTTTCAAGGATCTCCTTTATGCATGCCCACATCATGGTTTTACGGAATTGCATCAACTTGATACCTTCTACAATGCTTTAACCCTAACCGATCAAGATTCATTGAATGCCGTCGCCGGTGGTAATCTGTTGATTAAAACTCCTCGAGATGCGTTGACAATTATTGAAAATCAATCGAAAGTTCGCAACTCATGTAACAAACCGGTTGCTACAAAAGTGAGTACGAATGCTCCTTCTTCTTCTTCTACCCCTTAATTTCTCGAGATTACCGCTCTTGCTGACGCTGTTAAGGCTTTGGTTCTTTAGAGATCTCCTCCTCCAGCTTCCGTAAAAGATGTTGAAGAAATTTGTGTTACTTGTGGTGGTCTACACCCTTACTACCAATGTCTTGCCACCGATGACAACGTTTTTCCAGAATATCGTGATAATATTCAAGGATATGTTTCAGCAGCCGCAGTAAACTGTAATCAGGGAAATAACGGATACCGTCCTCAAGGTGTTGCTAACCAAATTCGACCACCGAGTTTTGCTCAACCGAATGTGCAAAATAATCAAAACTGGTTTAATCAAGGTTACAATTAAAATAGAAGAAATAATCAAGGAAATCCGATTTATCAAGCTCCGGTACAGCAAACTCAAGTTGCTCCTTCGAATAAATTGTCAAACTACAAGAAGATGATTGATACTAATATAAAAGCCATGCAAAATCAAATTAATAATGTGAAAAATGAATTGAGGAATGAAATGCAAACTTCCATACAAACTTCAATGTCAAATCAAACCAATGAGCTCAAGAATATGATGGCTAGTTTTTTCCAAATGAATACCGCTTCTTCTTCGGGTTCGGTATCACTCCCTAGCAACACCATTGCTAACCCGAAAGGTGAATAGAACGCCATCACCACCCGAAGTGGTATTGTTTTAGATGGACCTTTCATTCCAATGCCTCCTCCATTCATTAATCCGGAGGAGGATGGACGAGCAGAGGAGACGTTAACGGACCCGGAACTCGTTGAGTATACCATTAAGGTCCCACCTCCTCTTGTCCAAAAACCTCAAGCTCCTTCATAAAAATTTTATGAGATGCTAAAAAGGGATCCTCTTCACCCCAATATCCCTTATCCTTCAAGGATGAACAAGGAAAAACGCCAAGACAAAGATGAAATACAAATTCATAAGTTTTGGCAAATGTTCAAACAACTTCACATCAATATCTCTTTTGCTGATGCATTAATTCTAATTCCGAAGTACCAGAAAACGCTTAAAGCTCTCCTTTCCAATAAGGAGAAACTTTTAGAACTGGCAAATACACCCCTTAATGAAAATTGCTTAGCGGTTATCCTTAAGAAATTACTCGAGAAACTTGGAGACCCTAGGAAATTTCTCATTCCATGTAGTTTTAGTGAGCTCAATTGCAAGGCCTTAGCCGATCTAGGTGCCAGTATCAACTTGATGTCACTCTCGGTTTGGAAAAAGTTAGGTTTATCTAAACTTATACCCACCCGAATGACCCTTGAATTAGCTAACCGGTCGGTTTGTACACTAGCTGGAATTGCAAGGGATGTTTTTGTTCTGGTAGGAAGGTTCACATTCCCTACTGATTTTGTCATCGTCGATTATGAAAGCGATCCTTGAGTCCCCCTTATCTTGGGAAGACCTTTCTTGAGGACCGCTCGTGCTTTGATTGACGTGTATGGAGAAGAATTGATTCTCCGTGACGATGATGAAAGATTAATCTTGAATATGAAACATGACACTTTAAGTTATTTTAATAAACCTCAAAGAGAATCAATCAACATGATTGATATTTACAATATTTCATACGAAGATTATCTTGAAGACTTGTTCGCAAATGAGAAAATAACAAATCATCTGAGTGGCAATCCTACTTTTTCTTCAAAACCCGACACACTCACTTCCGATTTAACTTCACCGGAAGTTAAAGATGATATCTTTGATCCGGAGGGAGACATTGTTCTAATTGAGAAATTGCTAAATCTTGATTCTACCAAAGATCTCCCTCCCTCTCATAATATCAATCCATTAAGTGGCAGTACCACTTCTTCTTCTCCTAGTCTCACAACTTCTGAGATTAGTGATTATTCTCTTGAGGAGTTCGCCGATGAACTCGCTCTTATTGAGTCGTTTCCACCGAGAAATGATGACATGACTCCAGAAGACGTTATTAGAGAGTTCAAATATTTGCTTAACCGTGATCCATTAGCAGAATATTCTCCTAATAACGATCTTATTATTCCATTCCCGAGATGTTCACCGATGAACATACTCTTGATTATTCATCTCCTCCAAGATATATCTTTTTGATCTCAAGACCGATAATGATGAATGGGGAAAAATATTATATGATGATCCATTTGACTCCAAGGAAAATAAAATCAAAGTTTCTAAACACTTGGTTGATGAACTTGATTCCACTGGATCAAGTAATTTCCTTCCTCATTTCCTCCAGTGTGACTCGGTTCTCTATGAGGATTTTTCTGAGGTTGATACTTTGACTTTAACCGATAACGAGGACAAAGTATTCAATCCGGGTATACTTGTTCATGAGAACCTTTATGAAGTCACCAATCGAGTAACACCAAATAAGAATGTAAAGAAGATATCCTCATCTAATGCTTCTTTAATTCTTGAGGATTATAATCCTCCTCTTTCTGATCATGAACTTCCTTTCCACATAGAAATTCCCGGGTCTGGAACTTTACTCTCGTTTTCATCCGAAAATAAGGAAAACATTTTCAACCCCGTGATTCTCATTTCTAAAAGAGTTCATTCACTGCTACCGGAATTATCTCATCGGGGCTCTAAAGCTTTCAAAGTCATTAATATTTTTGAAAGCCCGATGGAGATTTTTCCTTGCTCTTATGAAGAGGACATTCGTGTTTTAGATGTTTCGTGTCTCCATTTTTATCCCCCATGAACAAATCAATTTGGGGGACGGGTCAAGCTTAGTGACCTTAAACAAGCGATTCGTGGGTGGCAACCCATGCTTATCCTAATATAATTATAATAGTTGTAATGAATAAGTGTGATGTGAGGAGGCTCGCCTTTCCTTTTTCCGTGTTTCGTGTTTTGTGTTGTATGTCCAGGATTACCCCGGATTATGAAGCCTCTCGTGCTCGTGGTTTTGTCCATCGTTCACTCGAGCTTCACATCCTTAGCTTCATTATATGAAAAATGGAATGGTTGATTGAACTATGTGAAAATACAAAGAGAACCAACACCCTCTCCATGTGTGGAGAAGGTATTTATACTTACATGAGGTGGACATGGGTCTTGGTTACATGGGCTTTCCATGGACCTTGGACTAGTTACCTATGTAAGTTTCCAAATATTACTTGACGAGCTATCTTCCGATATCTATGAAGTGACCGAGACTTTTCTAGGAATTTCGTATTCGTAACATTATAGGAATCGAATATCCTGATCTTATCGACTAACGTTTATCTTCAAGCACACTTAATAAACGACTTTAGATTTACGTAGAGACCCTTCTTAAAACATTGAGGACAATGTTCAATTCTTGTGTTGGGGGGATCTATCAATTTGATTGTGCCTGCAGTCGTTGTTTTCACGTAATCCTGTTTTTACCACCAAAATACCAAAAAAATGAAAAAAAATCTTAAGAGCTCATAAGTGTAGTTTGTGGCTTTTCTCTCCCATAAGCTTCTAACCGGACTAATAATACGTGCTCTCTTCGAAAATTAAACTTATATCAACGATTTTTGAAGTATGGTCGATATCAATAATTTTAGTCTTAGTTCAAATTTATACTTAAATTTTCTAAAAATAAATTTTCTCTATATCATCTATCGATTTGATTGTGCCTGCAGTCGTTGTTTTCACGTAATCTTTTACCACCAAAATTTTAAAAAAATATTGTGATTTTATGTAAAAATTTAAAATTCCAAAAATAAAATAAGTGTTTTGTCACAATGTTTGACTTTCCTGCTAGGGAGAATAAGAATAAATTTTGACTTGATCGAGCATGTTGAGCTCTAGCTTGCTCCTTAACTTTTAGACTAAGCATTCGCGGATCTTTTTATTAAAGATTTTAAATTTGCGAAGAACGAGAAATGATAGAGTTAATTATGAGTTAGATGCTAAACAAGGATTAGTTGGAAATCTTAAGAGCTCATAAGTGTAGTTTGTGGCTTTTCTCTCCTATAAGCTTCTAACCGGACTAATAATATGTGCTCTCTTCGAAAATTAAACTTGTATCAACGATTTTTGAAGTATGATCGATATCAATAATTTTAGTCTTAGTTCAAATTTATACTTAAATTTTTTAAAAAGAAATTTTCTCTATATCATCCATCGATTTGATTGTGCCTGCAGTCGTTGTTTTCACGTAATCCCGTTTTTACCACCAAAATTTTAAAATAATATTGTGATTTTATGCAAAATTTAAAAAATTCCAAAAATAAAATAAGTGTTTTGTCACAATGTTTGACTTTCCTGCTAGGGAGAATAAGAATAAATTTTGACTTGATCGAGCATGTTGCGCTCTAGCTTGCTCCCTTAACTTTTAGACTAAGCATTCGCGGATCTTTTTATTAAAGATTTTAAATTTGCGAAGAACGAGAAATGATAGAGTTAATTATGAGTTAGATGCTAAACAAGGATTAGTTGAAAATCTTAAGAGCTCATAAGTGTAGTTTGTGGCTTTTCTCTCACATAAGCTTCTAACCGGACTAATAATATGTGCTTTCTTCAAAAATTAAACTTATATCAACGATTTTTGAAGTATGGTCGATATCAATAATTTTAGTCTTAGTTCAAATTTATACTTAAATTTTCTAAAAAGAAAATTTCTCTATATCATGGTAATATAAAGTGTTAAAAAAAGTACAAAAAAAAATAAAAAATGATGAAAAATGAGGTAATAATATTAATAAACTGTGGGCTAATAAAAGTTTACTGCATCTTGCCGGCTCACAACCGATGTTGCAGTCTTCTAAATAAGGCACATAG
>BQNB010052609.1:0-17495 GCA_026074375.1 Tanacetum coccineum
AGCTTCTGCTATTCCAGGGTCTACTATGAATGCAAGTTGCTCTTCATCTAATATCTGACCAGCTTCTTGGTCTTCGACTAACATCAACTTCTCCTTGAACCATGCAGAACTTCTTGGCCTCTTTGGTTGAGTGCACTGTTTTGCCATGTGCCCTTCCCACATACAATTATAACACTTCACAACCTTTGCTTGACCATCTACATAGTTTCCCTTTGAGGTTGTAACAATTCCCTTGTTTCCAGTGCCAGTAAAACTTTTAGTTTGTCTTCCTTGTACTTGTTGAACTATGACTCTACCATCTTGAATGGTTGCTTGATTTCTAGGATTGGAAGACGTTCTGACTTGATTGTTTGAGGAAGGAAACCTTGATTCCACATCAGATAGGAATGCCATTGCTTTGTTAATGCAGTCAATCAGATCCTCTCCTTGCTGAAATGTAGGAACAGCGAGACCAGAGTCCAATTGGGGAAATTCAGCTTGAGATTGTTATGTCACCGACAGAGATATGTATGGTTATGGAGAAACTTATTGTTGTAGTGGATTGACTGGAGTGTGATAGTGTTGATGATAAATAGGTGCTGCATAAACTGATGTGAATTGTTGAGAGGATGGATGCATTGAAGGAACTGAATATTGTAGAGACTGAGAGGGATTGTATAGAGTTTGAGAATTGGCTACCAATGCAAGAGGATCCGGATATATTTCACGCATGATACGTACTTCATTAGCATGTCGTTCATGTTGACTGAGGTATGCATACAACTGATCATAGTTGGTGGTATATAATCTCTTTGCTAACTTCACATCAGTGATAACCTTGCTCTATTCTGGTAGAAGAGCATTCAAAAACTTGGTATTGACTTGCACTTGCTGCATTGTCATCCTAATAGTATGCATGTCATTGATTAGCTAAGAGAATCTCCAGTAATACTCATACAATGTTTCACCCTGAACGGAAGCAAACTTATCGAACAAGTTGTACAATCTGCATTCACGTTCTTGATATGATAATTTAATGCCTTTCATTAGTAGCTTGACTCTATCCCAAATATCCTTAGCTGCCTCTTGATGGTTGACAAGTGAGTACACATCGGGTGGAAGACTATGAAGAATGATATTTGTTGCTTGAACATCACAGTCATCTTGAAGCTGTTGTGCTTCAGTAAGTTCAGAGTATTTCTTAGGTCTAGTCTGCCGATCTTCTCTTACTACTGTTGGATAGACCAGTGGACCTTCATCGATTGAATCAACCATCATCCTACCATTTTTCTTCCCTTTGATGAATATACGTGTACGACTTGCCCATTGATTTCTCAAGCATTAGAGGACGGTTCTCAGCTCCAGCAACAATTATGTGTTCTGCTAAAGTAGTCATCTTGCTTTAATTGAAAAGTGAAATGATTAATGATTGATCGAACTGTGATAAAGGAGGATTATGTTAAGAGATATTGTTAGCGGTGATTAAGATTGACATTTCACGGGATTTTACAAACTGGTTGATTAAGAATTGACATTTCAAGGGAGATTTTACAATCTTCACCTAAAAACCAAAATAATTCAGTATTTCACGGGATTTTACAAAGTAAGACAAAACCGTATAAATAGAATCTTTTGTGATGTATGTAATGTTCGCAAGAATTATGTCACTGTAATATTTATTAAGGAATATGTAGTTGTAATGATTTCTCGAGGAATATGTAACTGTATGTTTCTCAAGGAATATGTTACTGTAATGTTTCTTACAAGAAATATGACAATGTACTTGTTTCGCTTTGGTTTATGAAATATAGACAGAGGTTTCGTTTTGCACAATTACGTATTGCGCTTGAACTAACAACCTGTAATAAAATTGTTTGCTAACATAATCGAATGCATGTTCGCTGACAAACAATTTCGCTGGACTAAGGAAAAATTAAGCCAGAGTTTTCGTTGCCTAGAAATGACATAAATCGCCTTGAACTGTAACTGGTCATATTTTGCATTGCTAACATATTTCGCCATTAAATATCTTGCATGAAACATATTTCGCTAGCTTCAAACCTTGCATATTTGTAGCTTCAAACAGACGTACATATTTGATAGGCTTTTTAAAACAAAAAACGTAATCTTTTCAACAAAAATCACCCAAAAGACACACCCTTTTGTCGTTTTACTTGATTTTTTTTGTACAAACTAGTTATCTTAGGCCTATATCTTGCTTAAAAAACATAAACTTTAACACTTTTTTAAAACCCAAAAATCCTGGCTTAATTTTTGAATGACGAAACAAAAAAATGACGAACAAACAAGATATAAACGCACACAAGCTCACGATATCACCCTATTGGCATGATACCATTATGATGTATTCTAATCACTTAAACAAATGAACATAAGAAATTATAGTGAGGAGAAATGAGGGATTATTGTAACACTTTTGACGAGAGAAAGAGGGGAACCTAATTGTATATGAAAGAAATGAAACAACCAAACCCTCTCTTGGTCAACAGTGTGAGAGGGGGTTATTTATACCCCAGCCCCTAGGCTCTGGTCAACATAAGGGTGTCTTATGTTGACTCGGTTAGCTTGGTAAATTTCTAAATATTATGCTACGAGCTATTCTACTATATATTAGAAGTGACCGAGTCTTTTCTCGATTTCTAACATTAAGCTTTGCGATTAGCTGCTTACAGCTTTTCATCCTTTTAATGTCGGGAAATAATCATGGAAGTGGCCATGTCACTTTTGTGTGATTGCGTTTTACGACTTTAGAGTAGTTCTTCCGCTTATACGCGATTTGGATTCACGTGTTTGAAAAGGCCTTGCTGCGTTGTGTAGTTGAATATCACGTCTTTAAAACGATGGTATAATCCCTTTATGTGTGATGCTCTCTGTGCAACTGCTTGATCAAGTTGCTTAAACCTAGATAAAATATAGATTCACTAGCCTTTTTGATTGTTAGAGCCAATAATCATACCATATTTTATATTATCATCTGTATTATTACGCACTAACTTCATTTTCAAGTATGGAGTTTCACACTTTATTTATGCCAATGATGTGTGATTAAACACACATCATTTTAGCCCCGGAAAACACTCTAAAACGGACTCATAACCATAAAATATGAGTAATTATATTGCAAATATGTTTGGTTTATGTTATTATGTCTTGCAGGTACAAAGGATTGAAAACAAAGCAAAAACGTTAATTTTCGAGTGAGTTTCGACGACGTTTTCACGTTTATCGAGATTTAAATAAAGTAGTTAAAATTCCTCGAGCCCTCCATTAGAAAGAGCACAAAATTACAAATCTATCGGTACCTTCCCCACCTTTTGAACCTTTCTAATTTGAACTGGTAAAATTCCTTTTTAAACCTTTTATTAATAAAAACCTGAACCAATTCTTATTAACCCTTAAAAGAAATTAAGTCCCTATATATAATGTAACTCTGCTCGAGCTTAGTTGGCAAAAGGTTTAACCTTATGCCACTGAGCAAGAGGTCATAAGTTCGACCATAGGCGTGCCCTGGGTTGTGGTAATATACCACATGCCACGTGGCCTACTCCAGTGGTGACACGTGGTGACCCGACCCGTACCTTGACCCGACCAGATCCAAACCTGGTCAACGTTAACCGGAGTTGACTGGCATTGACCCGTTAACCGGCGTTGAACCATTGATCTGCCACGTGGATGCCACATCAGTGGCGGCTGGCCAGTCATAGGCTGCCACCTGGCGGCGGCGCTGACATGTTTGACTGCAGGTACGAGGTCACTACGAGTTTGCAGGTAGCGGCTGGCCAATCAGGAAAGGACACTTGGCATGGCGCCTAGCAGCTAATGATTGGATTCAGTACAAGGTTAGGCGTGGTGGCTAATCATTGTACAAGGTGGCTAGCTAATGAGAGGCTGCCACGTGTATGCGGTGACAGTTGGTACAGTCTGGCAGAGGTTGTTGGATCCGAGGGTTCTAGAAGGACGCGTAGGAGGCATCAAATGGCTAAAATGGAATAATACAGCTATCCAAAGACGCGTCAGGAAGGGAAACTTTGCCATTTATGAAATTATGAGGGTTATAAGTGGGTGAAATGACAAAAATACCCTTTAGCTTGGTGGGCTTTATATACTCCTCCATTTCCAGCCAAATGAGGGGGTAGTTTTTAGAGTATTTTTCACATAGTTATAGTTTATTTTTGTATTTAGATTAGGTTTTTGTAAAAGCTTATTGCTCTAGCTTATTGTATTGGATATTTAGCTTATTAATGAAGATGATTTGTGGTGTTACTTGAGGCTTATTACTAGTGCTTATTCTCTCCTTTCTCTTATCTCATATATCTAGCTTATTTCTAAATAAGCTAATCAATTAGCTTATTTTTAAGCCTTATTGCCTAGTAGCTTTTTTGATAGATAGTTTGATAATCGAATAAGCTATATCATAGCTTATTTTGATTAGATCTCTTATTTCTTTTAGAAGTTTTGGTTTCAATAAGCTTTTAAATAAGTTTTGTTTTAGCTTATTTCGAGTAGGTTTGTTTTGTCTTATTGTTTTGTAGCTTATTATCCTAGATCGAATAAGCTTATTTTAGCTTATTTGATTTGATTTAAGCTTATATATTCGTTTAAGCTTTTAGCTTATTTCAAATCTCTTTTTCTTTTCTATTTTTCGAATAAGTTACACAATAGCTTATTTCGATTAGCTTATTTCTCTGGTTTATTTCATCAATAGATCTAGTTTATTTCAATTTATTAGGTAGCTTATTTTGATTAAATCACATAGCTTTTAGCTTATCCTATTCGAGATACTTAATATTTCGAATTTAAAGCTTTTAGCTTAAAGCTTATTCACTAGCTTATTTGTCTTAACTTTGTTTGTGTCTTATTGTTGATGAAACCGTTTACACTTAGGCGAAGAGCTTATGGGTCTAATAAGCTAGTTCTATTCCAAAAGTTTAAAGCTTTAAAAGATTTTATTAAGCTATTTAGTGAATAAAGCTCAAAACTTTATTAGCTAAATAGTTTTATAAAAGCTAATTAAGAAATAAACTTTAGAGTTTAATTAGTTTATAAGATCGGGTGGTTGTTTTGTTTTCGTTGCATAAACCGGGTTCTACTTTACTTCCTCTCTCTTTACTTAGTAGATTTAGTTTAATTTGTTTAAAATAATTATGATTGTTGATTTAGTTGTAGCTATGATTAGTGAGTAGTTATATATATGCTTGTTAAGTGAGTAGTGAATTAAGTGTGGATTAAAAAGGGATTTGTTGATTAATAATTTATGGATTATTTAGATTTCTTACTTGGTAATTTTGAAGGGCAGAAGCCGGAAAAATAATCAAACATCAAATCTAGCAATTAACACTAATATAAAATGTTGTTTTCAGAATAAATCAACGTTGTGAGAGAATAATATTTTAAACGAGTGATAATTCATCAATTAACACCATTTTCCACACTTAATGACCTTATCACCTCACTTAGCAAGCCTGTCGCTTAATATATCTTTTAGATTATCTGGTTTAATATCTCTTAGTTTAAATCATTAGTATAATTTTTTAGCAATCTTAAAAATAGTATCTTTAGTATTAAAATTAGTTTTAAATTAAAAACCATCCAAAATCAATTGATAATCAAGCATCAAACGAACAACATAAATGTGAATCTCAAATTCAATTCTCGCCGTGGATACGAAATCCGGAAGATTAATTATCACTTTTTCTAAAGTAATTTTTATATCTAAACGGGAAATATTATTATTACTTCGACACGTTCTCACGAATGACAATCAGTTTCTGGCGTCGCTGCCGGGGAGAGTTGTATGATTTTTACATTTTATTTTGAGTTAGTGCCTTGAAGATCCTTTCTTTTGAAAGTTTATTTTCGTAATATATAAAAAAATAAAAATCCAAAAATATTTTCCTATTCTATTTTATTTTCTCTTATATATATATTAAAAATTCCAAAAATTATTTTATTTTACTTTTATTATCTTTATAAAAAAATCCAAAAATATTTTCTATCTTATTTCTTTTTAGTGCATATGCACTCGTTCTTTTACGTCTAAGCTCGTATTTCCTTTTTCTGATCCAGAGAGCGTTATTCGAAATCGTCAAAGAAATCTTGGTGAACCGTCTCTTTTATTTGATTTTGAAGAAATAAATATGAGTAATGATTTGAATATCAATCATGGACCGCCTCCTGCGGGTCTTCCTCCTCAAAATCAAGATTGTCCACCGGGACCTAATCTTCAAAATCTGGCTCCCGATCTCCGAATGATGGAGGAGCTGTGTTAGCCGACAATGAATGGCCGGGGTGGACCGATCACTCCCGTTAACATTCAAGCTACGAATTTCAGACTTAAGAATCATATTAGATAATTCCCCTGATCTTTACTCATTCACAATCCATCTTTATATACACATGAGACCTTGGACTATACAAGGAAACTACCGACTATAAAGGGATAGGAACAAATCAATTATCTAATGCAGCACATGATAATCCTTATCTAATCACAAATGAGTCAGCCTCATGACAATCCTTATCTAATCTTCCAACGAATTCTATCCATACCTTCGAGGAAATGGTTTCTAAATTTCTTTCTAAATACTTCCCTCTTTCTATGGTTACCAAGTTAAGGAATGATATCAGTAACTTCCGACAGCTTCCTGAAGAATCTTTATTCGAAGCTTGGGAACGTTACAAGTTGTCGATTGACCGGTATCCTAACCATAACATGTTACCTGTCACTCAAATAGATACGTTCTATAACGGGTTAACTTTTAGATACCGGATACAATCAATGATGCTGCTGGAGGCACCTTTATGAAAAAGAGACCTGAAGAGTGTTATGATTTAATCAAAAATATGACCGCTCACCACAATGACTGGGATACCTCAGCTCAAAGGGGCGAGTCATCTAGATTGACAACTTCTTCATCTCCTGAGATAGCAGCCCTTACTCAGCAAATGGCAGAAATGAACAAGAATTTTCTAAGAATGAGCCAAACAAATCAACAAGTTAATGTTGTTAACCCGAGTTGTGAGACTTGTGGTGGTCTACATCATTATTATGAGTGTCAAGCCGCCGGTGGCTTCACTCAAGGAGACGTATATGCTGTTACGGGAAACTACAATGCAGGTTGTAACTCTTACCAACCTCAAGGAAACCGTAATCTCTTAAGCTATCATTCCAATAATTATCTTGGACCACCCAGTTTCAATCAACCAAATAACCCAAGTAATCAAAACTTTCAAAACAAAAATAACCAGAATTAGTTTCAAAACCGATCTAATCAAGGTTATCAAAATCAAGGGTTTAATCAAAACCACATGATAATCCTTATCTAATCACGAATGAGTTAGCCTCATGACAATCCTTATCTAAAATGAGACAACTAATAGTTAATTTCACGGATTGCTGGGTGACGATACAAATAAGCATCTCGATAAATTTTTAACCATTACCCAGAGCATAAAGCAGAATGGGGTCACCTATGGCGCCCTTCAGTTATTCCTCTTTCCTTACTCTTTGACAAATCATGCCACCGCTTGGTTTGATAGTCTTCCAAAGAATTCTATCCACACCTTCAAGGAGATGGTTTCTAAATTTCTTTCTAAATACTTCCCTCCTTCGATGGTTACGAAATTAAGCAATGATATCAGTAACTTCCGACAGCTTCCAGACGAATCTTTATTCGAAGCTTGGGAACGTTACAAGCTGTCGATTGACCGGTGTCCTAATCATAATATGTTACCCGTCACTAAAATAGATACGTTTTATAATGGGTTAACTTTGAGACACCATGATACAATCAATGCTGCTGCTGGAGGCACCTTTATGAAAAGCGACCTAAAGAGTATTATGATTTAATCGAAAATATGACCGCTTACCACAATGTCTAGGATACCTCAGCTCAAAGGGGAGAGTCATCTAGATCGATCACTTCTTCATCCCTCGAGATAGCAGCTATTACTCAGGAAATGGCGAAAATGAGCAAAAATTTTCTAAAAATGTGTCAATCTAATCAGCAAGTTAATATGGTTAACCCGAGTTGGGAGACTTGTGGTGGTCCACATCAATATTTCGAGTGTCAAGCCATCGGTGGCTACACTTAAGGGGACGTATATGCTGCTACAGAAAACTATAATCCGGGAGGTAACTCTTACCGTCCTCAAGGAAACCGTAATCTCTTAAGCTATCGTTCCAATAATTATCTTGGGCCACCCGGTTTCAATCAACCAAATAATTCAAATCAAAATAATCAAAAACTTTTAAAACAGAAATAACCAGAATCAGAATCAAAATCAAAATCGATTTAATCAAGGTTATCAAAATTGATTTAATCAAGGTTATCAAAATCAAGGGTTTAATCAAAATTATCGAGGGCAAAATTTTAACCAAGGGAATAATTATAATCATAATCAAGGCTTTAATCAAAACCAAGGTTAAAATTTTAATCAGAATCAAGCTCAGACAAATTATAATCAAACTCCATCTACTGATGAGTTATTGAGACAACATATGATCCAATCTGATGCTGAGTTTCAATTATTAGCTACTTAAATGACCAAAATGGAAAAAGCTTTTAATGAAAGGCCTTAGGGTGCGCTTCCTTGCAACACCATTCCTAACCCTCGGGAACATGTTAAAGCAATTACCACACAAAGTGGTATTACTTTGGTTGGACCCTCGGTTCCACCACCTAATCCTCCTTCTTCTTCTAAGGAGGTGGAACAAGACCCGGAGCCGACCATGGACCAGGTGCACATTTCAAGTCCAGAATGTACCGCACGAGTCCCAACTCTGGTAGTCCAGCCAGCTCCCACTTCTAAATCGAATGAGATTTCTGAGCAAAATCCTTATCAGCCTCCTATTCTTTATCGTTTGAGATTGAACAAGGATAAGCTTCAAGACAAATCTGATATCCAAATTCATAACTTCTTGAAAATGTTCAATAAACTTTACTTTAATATCAGTTTTAATGAAGCTTTAGCTCAAATTCCGAAATATGCTAAGATGTTGAAAGATCTCATTTCTAATAAGGAGAAACTTTTAGAATTGGCTAATACTCCTCTCAATGAGAATTGCTCGACGGTCCTCCTTAAAAAGTTACCTGAAAAACTTGGAGACCCCGGTAAATTTCTCATTCCTTGTGATTTTAATGAGCCTGAGAAATGTATGGCCCTAGCCGATCTATGTGCCAGCATAAACTTAATGCCTCTTTCTGTGTGGAAAAAGTTGTTACATGAACTTGTACCCACTCGTATGACCTTAGAGTTAGCTAACCGGACGGTTTCTTACCCGGCTGGTATGGCTAAGGATGTCTTCGTTCAAGTGGGTAAGTTCACGTTTCCTGCTGACTTCATTGTCGTTGAATATAACATCGATCCTCGTGTTTCCCTTATATTAGGGAGACCATTCTTGAGGATGGCTCATGCTCTAATCGATGTATACGGAGAAAAGTTGACTCTTAGAGTCGGTGATGAAAAATTAATATTCAATGTTGAGAGAACTTCGAAATATCCTCATAAGCATGGAGATGAGTCAATCAATCAGATTGATATCATTGACACTACATGCGAGGATCATTTTCACAAAGTGTTAAATGTTCAAAAATCAATTCATCCTTTGAGTGGCAATCCCACTCCTTCTTTTGATCCTGTGGTCGCGTCTCTTTCCCTGTCTTTTACTCCCTTCGGGGATAGTGACTTTCTCTTGGAAGAGACCGATGTCTTTCTTGCCTTTGATGATTCGATACCACCTGAAATGAAAAATTATTAAATGATGAACCCTCTAAAGATCTCCCTCCAAAAGAGCTTAAAAATGATGAAACCAAAACGACTAAATCTTCAATTGAAGATCCTCCTAATCTTGAACTCAAGGACTTACCTCCTCATCTCGATATGCATTTTTAGAGGGAACTTCAAAGTTACCCGTCATTATTGCTAAAAACTTGAGAGAAGAGGAAAAGGATCAGCTTATTAAGGTTTTAAAGTCACACAAGCGAGCCATTACTTGGAAAATATCTGACATCAGGGGCATTGATCCTAATTTTTGCACCCACAAGATATTAATGAAAGATGACTTTAAACCTGATGTCTAACACTAGAGAAGGGTAAATCCAAAAATTCATGAAGTCATTAAAGCAAAAGTTATCAAACTTCTCGATGCTGGATTGATTTACCCTATCTCGGATAGTCCTTGGGTCAGTCTTGTGCACGTCGTACCAAAGAAAGGTGGTATGACGGTGGTTACTAATGATAATAATGAGTTAATTCCGACTAGATTGGTCATGGGTTGGCGTGTTTGTATTGACTATCGAAAGTTTAATGACGCCACCCGTAAAGACCATTTTCCTCTTCCTTTCATGGATCAAATGCTTGAACGTTTAGCTCGAAATGAATTCTATTGTTTTCTTGATGGATTTTCTGGATACTTCCAAATTCCTATCGATCCCCAAGACCAAGAAAAAACCATATTCACCTGCCTTTATGGGATATTTGCTTACTATAGGATGCCTTTCGATCTTTGCAATGCACCTAGGACTTTCCAAAGGTGTATGGTGGCTATTTTTCATGATATGATTGAGAAAACCATAGAAGTTTTCATGGATGATTTTTTGGTCTTTGGGGAGTTGATCTCTTCTTGCCTCTCCCATTTAGACATGATGCTTAAAAGGTGCAAAGACACCAATCTTGTCTTAAATTAGGAGAAGTACCACTTTATGGTTCGAGAGGGTATTGTCCTCAGCCATAAGATTTCTAAGAATAGTATTGAGGTTGATCATACTAAAGTCGATGTTATCGCTATATTACCTCCTCCTACCACGGTAAAGAGAATTAGGAGTTTCTTAGGTCACGCTAGCTTTTATCAGAGATTCATCCAAGTTTCTTAGGTCACGCTAGCCTATGACCCGTCTCTTAGAAAAAGAAACTCCATTCGTATTTTCAAAAGAATGGTTTGAATCATTTGAGTATCTTAAAAAGAAATTAACTGAGGCTCCAATTCTCGTGGCCCCTGACTGGGACTTACCGTTTGAAATCATGTGCGATGCAAGTGACTTTGCGGTAGGAGCAGTCTTGGGCTAGCGAAAGAACAAATATTTTCAGCCTATACACTATGCGAGTAAGACTTTATTGGATGCTCAGACACACTACACCACTACGGAAAAAGAGTTATTAGTCGTGGTGTATGCATTTGAGAAATTCCGGTCTTACCTTGTCTTATCCAAGACAATAGTGTATATGGATCACTCGGCTTTAAAGTACTTATTTGCTAAGCGAGATGCTAAGCCGAGATTTCTCTGATGGATTCTTTTGCTCCAAGATTTTAATATCAAGATTCGCGATAAAAAAAGGAGCAGAGAATCTAGCGACTGGTCATTTGAGTCGTCTTGAAATCCTTATAAAGGGAGTCTCGTTGAAATGGAAATGAATGATAATTTTCCACACGAGTCCCTGAATATGATTTCCCTTAATGATGAAATGAACCCCCGTGGTTTGCCGATATTGCAAAGTACCTAGTAGGTAATGTGCTTATTAGAGGGATGTCATCCTAGCAAAATAAGAAATTTTTTAAAGATATAAAACATTATTTTTTGGATGACCCCTATTTGTTTTGAATCTGTGTTGATCAAATAATTAGGCTGTGTGTGGACATTCTTGAAGCTTGCCACCATGGTCCCACTGGAGGACATCATGGCCCTAACTACACCGCCAAGAAAGTTTTCGACTCTGGTTTCTTTTGGCCCACTATATATCGTGATGCCCATGACATGGTCAAACATTGTGACTCATGTCAACGTCAAATAAAAATCTCACAAAGGGACGAAATGCCTCATAATCTTATCCAGATTTGTAAGATCTTTGACGTGTGGGGCATCGACTTTATGGGGCCGTTCCCGTCTTCACGAGGGAACAAGTATATAATCGTGGCTGTCGATTATGTCTTTAAATGGGTTTAAGCCAAAGCCTTACCCACTAATGATGCCCGAGTGGTTGTCAAATTTCTGAAACAATTATTTTCTAGATTTGGAACCCCATGGGCCATTATTAGTGATCGAGGTACTCATTTTTGTAATGATCAATTTGCTAAGGTGCTAGAAAAATATGGTGTTAAACATAGGCTTTCTACCTCGTATCATCCTCAAATAGTGGCCAAGTGGAGGTGTCTAATCGTGGTTTGAAAATAATTTTAGAGAGGACGGTAGGTGAGCATCGTGCTAAATGGGCCGAAACGTTAGATGACGCGCTTTTAAGACTCCTATCGGATGTACTCCATATAAGCTTGTGTACGGGAAAGCTTGTCATCTACCCATTGAGCTCGAGCACAAAGCCTACTAGGCCTTAAAATGGACTAATTTTGATCTTAAGACTGCGGGTGATCACCGAAAGGTTCAATTGAATGAATTAAATGAACTTCAGGATCAGACCTATGAGAATTCTTTGATCTATAAGGAAAAGACGAAGAAGATTCACGATTCAAAAATCAAAAACCGAGAATTCCATGTCGGTGATCGTGTTCTTCTTTTTAATTTTAGATTGAAGATTTTCTCAAGAAAATTGAAGCCTCGTTGGTCCTGTCCGTTTACGATTACTGAAGTATTTCCTTATGGCGCTGTTGAGTTATCCCAACCTAATGGTCCCAACTTCAAGGTAAACGGGATCGGATCAAGCACTACCTCAGAGGGGACATCCCAACTTCGGATGTCCCGGATCTCCGTCTTTTCCCCATGGACAACTAAATTCAGGGTCGAGTCAAGCTAGTGACTCGTTAATAAACAAGCATTTCTTGGGAGGCAACCCGTGTTATCTATCTATTAGTAGTTGATAACGCTCAAATTATACATGTTTTTATATGCGTTATCAATGATTATATATATATAAATTGGTTAAATATAAGAACTTTTGGTATATAATAGAATATATTTGTCATTGTAGGTTCTTGGAACGTGTCGTGGAAGAAAACAGAAGAATACACGAAGATTTGAAGCTTAAACGAAGAAATAACTAAAGATAAAGATCTCCCGACACCTGTTCACTGTTTAGGTCGTAAATCTGTCATACGAACTCCGTTTTAGTTGGTTCAAGCGGCCACGCAAGTGGAATTCAATTATCGACAACCATATAAAAGGCCAACTGCTGAAAATGAACAAAAGTACGCTGTACTTGCAGAAAGTGTGGCGGTTTTACCCAAAGTGCGGCGCACTTTTGAGGCGGTAGAAAAAATTAAATGCAATTAAATGCTAAGTGTATTAATTCACTAAGTGCGGCGCATAAATAAGTGTGTGCGACACACTTTGGCCCCCGAAAAGCCTATAAATACCCTCCTTGGCTCTCCTATTTCATATATCTCTCATACAATCTTCATACATCTTACACACACAATCTCTAAAGCCTTTGGAGAGGAGGAAGGAGTGGTGAGGATCCTTGGATCCAATGATCCAAACACCCCTTTAATCCACCACTTACCACCATTTCACCACCATACTACCACCACAAACCACCACCATAGCCATGAATTTCTAGAATTCTAACACCATATCTAGCCTACATATCATCCATTTCCATAAGCTTAACACTTATCACCTTGATTCTTAGAGGATTCACACCAAATTCTCTTAAGATCATCACCATAAACCTTGTTACCAAACACTCCATTTGGTGATACGTTGTTGAATTTCCAGAAGTTAGGTGACATATTTCCGGTTATCTCAGTAGCATTTGGTTGTTGGTTGATCATGGAATTGTTAGTTTTGGGATTGGTGGTTATGTTAGTCGAAATATTGGTATTGTTACTTTGCTCTCATATGTGAAACATGAATAATATTTGGATGATTTTGCTATGACTTATGAATATACATGTTTATGAACTCGATGTTATCTTGCTTGGATCCTTGTTTATCTTTTGGTATATCATTGCAATTGAAATAGGCCGAAAGGGTTAATTGTCTTGATGTATTTTGAACCGTTTGTCTATGACGTGTCAATATCATACTTGTGAGAATTGTGTGGTAAATTGATAAACAACCCAAGTAGACTAAAGTTTAAGACCCTTCCTTATGTTGACCGACCGGGTTGGGACGAATTCATATTTATGCATATTTGATATAAACTGTTCTTAATGCGCTCGTGATGATATAGTATATAGGCCGAAAGGATTCTATGTCATTATTGATAGATATGTTTGTTATGGTAATTACCCGTTATTCATGACTTGTATGATTTCGTTTATTTAAAGTCTTGCTCTATCTCTATCTATTATGTTATGTGGATCATGCCTTGTATCTTGCTTGCTTTATACACACGTTTTGGCTTTATGATATGTGACAATCATTTAGCTTTGTTACTTGATAAACAATCTGTAAATTGCTTCAAATCCCGTGGAACGACCTGGACTTACCTAATACTATATTACACTCGAATAGGGTATACTTGCCCGAATGTTGTGTGTTTAAGTCAAAATCGGTATTTCTAGTTATTATAAATTTAAAGCTTGAAAAACACACATCATGTTTTTGGCGCCGTTGTCGGGGATTTGTTTAGTTGTTTGCAGATTGTTTGCTAGTCTTGTGCATGTTTCGTGTGTATAAATCTCTTTTAATCTTTAAAACATGTCTACTGTTGCAGAAAGTACGGCGCACAATTAACCTTGTGCGCCGCACTTCCCTTGTTCCCGTTTCTTATTTTGCTGGTTTATACACAAAGTACGCCGGTTTCACACCAAAATCGCCGTATTGTTTTAGAAATCCAACTTTATAAACTCGCCGTACCGTTTGCTGGCAAACGGAACCCAAAAATCACTTTTCTTCAGGAAGTACGCCGCACATACAATTTGTTCGCCGGTTTTCCTGAAAACCAGAAAGTACGCCGTACTTTATCCAAGTGCGCCGCACTTTCTACAAATTTTCACAAACATAAACTGATTTAAAACCAAAACCCAAACAAAACCCCTAAATTTCTAGTCTCAGGTATGTGATCATTTAAAATTTTATTCTATATGATTTTATGCCTTGTAAAATTGTGGATATTTAGTTGTCATTCAAAAAACCAAAAAAGATTTTATTTCTAAATTGTTTTTGCTTATTTTGTTTTCTGACATGTTCCTGTTGATATAATAAATATGTGTTTTGTTAGTTTGTTTATATTTCTTGCATTTCATCTGTGAAAAATATAATTTTCGGAAATTTTGCAGTAAGTACGCCGCACAACAACATTGTGCGCCGCACTTTGCTCCTGCATAACAAAAAAATTCAATTTTGTATAAAAATAATAATCAGATGAAATTTCTTTTGATTTAATCAACTGTGAGTAAATGTAATGTGTTTTTATGCTTGCTTGTTTGTGTGTGTTTGCTTGCGTGCTTATTAAAAAAAGCATAAAAATGTTAAAACTATAAAATCTTAAAAAAAGAGTTTTCGTATTTCCTTTTGTTTAGTTGGTGTGTTTTGTGTTTGTCTATTTATGTGATTGTATCTGTTTATATATGTGTTCTTAACTAATAAAGCTTTTCATTCTATGAATGTCTTCACTCTTTGTCGTATTTCTTGTTTTCTTGATCTTTATCTTGTGAAATCTTGATTTGTAGTAATCATTTAGACTTTTTCTTTTATAGGCCTTTAGCTGGTATCTTTACTTGGTCTATGTATGTGATCTGAGCTTTTTGAGATCATAAAACAAGCATAATTCTCTTTTCGCTAATCTTGTATTCTTGCCTTCCTTGTGATCTTGTGAATTTAGGACGACATGATTATACCTTTCTTTGTCTTAAGATGAAAATGGTCATTTTTCTTGAAACTCTTTAACTTTAATACTTCGTCATTTCAAAGAAGAGGTGCGGTATCAAGTAGCGGAAGTATTTTGAGCATGACGTAAGCTTTCATGATTTCTTTAACAGATGTTTGGCTCGGGTATATGAGCATGTGGCATTGACTGCGACTGGTCATCGGTTTAACTGCTACTCCGTCAGGAAAGAACCTGCATGATGGGTTAGTGATACAAAACAATATGACGAAAGTGTCTTTGTCACTTCGTCGAATACGGTTGTAATAACCACAGTTCCCCTTTAATCATTATAAATACTGCCTGTGATCAGGTAGATTCAAGAGAATCTCCTTGACAGGGTTTCACAGCTGCACTAGCCATTCTCATTACCGGATCAGTGCTAGACGTCTCAAAAGCAGATAACACGGCACGGTAAGAGTGAACCGGTAAGTTACTATCTTCCCGATTAAGCCGTTAATTCATGTTCAGCTTTCCAATGTCCAGATACCCTTGTGAGGCTTCCCATGGACATAAGATTGAAAATTCATTTAGAAAATCAATCGGTGTGTTAAGATGCAAATGGTTTTTATAACACACCAATAGTTTTATCTTTTTTAAAGTTCATCGTCAGTTCATAAGCTGGACCGAATCGATATCCAGTATCACAAGTTTGATCCGTGTAGGATCTCACAAGGCACCTATCACAGAGCTTGTTTGATGTTGGCTTTGGAAGGATTTCCATCATCATTGTGAATACTTTAGTATCACTCTAATGTTCTGGCAATATCACAAGGATAATGCATAGGACTCTTGATATATTTCTTGTTTTCACATTATGTAAATTAGCAAGCATATTTTGGATAAGTATCCTAATGAGATTTATGGATGATCTCTTTTATGGCTCTAGACTCGATAGTGCACTTTGGTTTTTAGTAATCGAAGGCTGGAGCAGACTGCCACCTTTTCAATATCTACTAACTCGGAGTGAGAAAGTCGATAGAAATGTGTTTAATCTCTGTGAGAAATAAAACAAGAGTCTTTTGAGGGACCTTGAGTGGCTGGGAAGGGTTGTGCATTGCATCATTGGGCCCATGATGACTATCTTTAATACCGGACAACAACTTAGTGTTTCTGATAGCATATGTATTAACCCGGTTTTTGCCTAAGTGTAAGGAGGGCTTCTTTCTTTTCACCCTTTATCTTTACATTTCTTTTTAGTTCTTCAACCCTTTCAATGCTTACCAAGACTTCATCACTTACACCTTGTTGGGTTTGTTCCAGTGTCAGCTCTCTCTTAGTCCGCATTATTCCCTTTTCTCACTTTACTCCTTTTTTCATCATACCTAAGGACTTCTATTCTAACTAATGGAATGTCCCTTAGTAGATCCCTCCAGTTCTGGATGGATCATGGGAACGAATACCTAATCTTAACCACCTTATAACTCTAATTAATTACAAACATGGTCAGTCTTTTGGTATTGTTCTCGGCCTTAAAACCATTTGATATGCTCCCCCTCAACATGTGCATCGATATTCGAAAATGTTTAGAACATGAAGGGAGAAGCTTGCACTTGAGTCCTTAAAATCACATCTTTAGCCATATATTTTAATCACATTTTCTCTCCTTATCAAAAATATCAAATCTCTTGATATTTTGGATATCAATTTATTCAAATATGTTTGAAAACTGTTTAGGGAGAAAAATGTTCCAATTATTAACAAGCCGTATTAGGAACATTTTAAATGCTCTCTCT
>BQNB010052610.1:18541-40414 GCA_026074375.1 Tanacetum coccineum
CGTAGGGTTAATTTTGAAGTTTTTAGGTTTTTGCCCCTTTGTTCGTGATTCGTGCTCTCGTCTTTTAGCTTAAATTCATAATTTTTAGGTTTTTCTTAGACGTTTTTGTTTGTTATTGTTTAATTTAGCTTTCCACACTCTCAAATCATTTTTCTCATTCGAACTCCAATCTTCCGACTGTATCGATTCTCCAGTCCAGCCTCGTTGGGGATAAACGACCCGGGAACATTCTATACTACTTCTCGGTTTTATTGATTTTGTTTCTAGACTATTCTTACTATATATATTTTATATTTTATTATATATTATATATATTTTAAGGTGTAGTTTAGACCAATCAAGCTAGCTAAGAGTTGTGGAGTTAGGATCTAGTAATCAAGAGGTAAGGTTTCTAACCTAGTTTAAATCCTTTTCAAATCATGTAACAATTATCATGGTGGATCATTAAGGTTTTAAAACTTTTGTAATTAATGATGTTATGATCATGCTAGTGCGTTTAGGGTTTGATTATGATCATATTGGTGTAAATGGTTAGGCTTAGATCGCGTTAATTTGTGAATTAAGGTTTGGCAGATTTTAGGGCTGTGTTCAACTGATGATATCTCCATGATGGTAACGTGTTTTGAGGTGTTTCTAGTGCCTAAGTTGTATTTCAGAGAGTCTACTTTTCAAAAAGTCCGGCCTCGAACGATTTTGAGTTCTGGAAGTTAGTTAACTGTTAGCCACAAGAAAATTTGTCAAAACAGTAAATACGGGTCAGATTCGGGTCAGAATTAGAGAGGTAAAACCCCTATTTAAAATTTGAATTAAAGTTATCCAAAACAAATAAGTCAAGCTCTATATGTCTATTAACTCCAGTTCAAAGCTCAGGTCTTAAATCATTGCCTAAGTATGGTTAGCAAGGTTAAACTTTTCAGTGCGCGTTTAGATCCGAATCTGGGTACTTTTGAGTTGGGAATTTATTTGAGGCATTTACACATGTGTATAGCTTTTGGGGATTATGATGTAGTTAGTAAACACCTAAGGGTACATGGGTGATTTATTTTAGAATTTATTAGGTTCGGTAGATAAGGGTTGAAGGTTAGAAAAGTGACACTAAAATTCTGCGTTTTCGGGTAAAATGTAGTTAAATGGACTTATGAGTAAATGAGTTGGTTAGGGTCAGGCATGGTGTCGGAGTGACCCATGGAGGTATGTAAACCCCTTAGACATCCATCATATGATTGTTGCATGGACTTGAGCATTTGGCTTAGTCGCGTGTAACACGTTTATATTGTATTATGTAGTTTTGTGCTAGGAAATTTAGGAAGCTGTAGTGAGCGTCATGTGAGTTTCCTAGTCCGTCTTTTTACATTGTTTTAAATTGGGATAGAAATGATGCAAATGGTTTTGAAATGTTTTAATTTCCGTGATTATGTATTTTAATTGAGTGTGGACATCGTATGACTATTATATAACTTTGTGATACATGTTGGTTGTGAATTACTTGCATGTACTGTGTTTGGCATGTCAAGTGTTGTGATATACTTGCATGCACTATGTTTGGCATGTCAAGTGTTGTTCATTTGGATCAGATGAGTACGCCTACTTAGTGTTTGATTGGATCGGAGGGGTACGCCTACCCAGTATATGATTTTGTTGATTTGATATGATGATTGGATTGCATGTTAGCATAAGTTTATGATAGTTCATAATTGTCCTACCTTGTTTTTACTAATCATAGTAATTGATTTAAAGTTTGAATTGTGTGTCGTAAACCTATGACTCTCACCAACCATTGTGTTGACGTTTTTAAGCATCATTTTCAGGTGAGCATCATGAGGATCTTAAGAATAAGAGGAGTGGCTAGAGAGACCATAGGCTGCTTGCGGAGTTTAATCTCCTAATTTATTTCTTGCATGAATGAATATAAAATGTTGTTGATTTGATCTGCTTAGGTTTATTTTGGATGTTTTGCATGTCTTGGTATTGACGTAAACCCATTTTTGCTTTAATACAAGACACCAGTTATCTTTTATGTTTGTTTAGGTATTTTCATGACACCTCGTGTCTATACCTTGGTTTCTTTTATGCATTGTAGTTCTCTATTTAGACACCATTGTGTTGTGATGATATCCATTGTCGTTACGCCTCGCGTTTCTGCCTTGGCGGGGTGTGCTAGTGATTTCCTTTCAACACCGGGCTGTAACCTAATAAAGATTGTTTCTTGGTTCCTTGAACCGAGAAAAATGAGGAAATCTAGATGGAAAAGTTGAGTTGTTTAATATATCTGATAGTTTGGATCAAGAATCATGAAATAATGTTGTTCACACTGTAAATTTATTCCAGGATTACCCGTAAAGTCAACGGATGGTCCTCACAAACCTGTCACCACTACACCCCAAAAAAAGATGTAAAAACCACTGAAAAAATTACATGTTTCGTCCCTGTGGTTTCCCTAGAAATCATGTTTCGTCCCTATTTGATTTTAGTTATAGTGATGGTTCCTAATTTTCAAACTAATTGCACTGATGGTCCTTATTTTTCAAAATAAGGACCAACTGTGTAATAATTGTTTTGAAGTTTGTTACACGGATAGTCCCTATTTTCCAGAATAGGGACTATCAGTGAAACATGTTTGATAAAATAGGGACCATCAGTGTAATTAAAATCAAATAGGGACGAAACAAGATTTCTGGGTAAACCACAAAGACAATACATGTAATTTTTTCAAAACCACCCAAGTAGACACTTACCAACCTGTTGATGCGAGTAAAAAAGAATTTTTCTACAAAACTAATAAAAATATAAATAACTAATAATAACTGTAATTTAATTTTTTACTCGCATCTTAGGGTCAGTAAGTGTCTACTTGGGTGGTTTTTACTTAACTAAAACGTAGATTTTAAAAAAAAAAGTTGCAATCACAACCCCGTGATGAATGATAAAGCATAAGCTGAATATATAAGCAATCCCAAACACCCTCTAGTCCCATGTTCGAAATCCCCTTTAGCAAAGTATTATGTAACTCGATGCTAGTTGTTTACGAAATAGAAATGTGCATCGCTTTTGTAGCAATTTGTAGTTCATACTTATGCTTGGACTAAAACATGACCTCACTCATTAATGAGTAAATGGGTCAAAAGTGCGACAAAAGCAGGGCACCAATTGGTCGATAGCTTAATTTTAAATACCTTGTGAAAGAACCATTGTGTCCATTTGTAATAGTCCAGTTCTGTTGTAGATATTTCACAGTCCCAGTCGTATAAAAAGCCTAAAGAAAAATGGGTTTTGCTTAGTTTGTTGATATATATTTGCTTTATGATTATGGGTTTAGATAATGATTATTATAAGTTGACACAAACACCAACCAATCTTCAACTTATGAGTTTCATTCGTTCGACTTATTTTTCATAAGGCCAATTTTTCTAAGCTATGAACTTATAGCCCAATGTTTCCTTTCTAAGCTATATGCTATCCGTCGTAACTCATTATGCCTAATCAACTTCGAATACTGTCAATCTAGACTTTCAAATTTGTTTGTTGAGGGTAATTTGGTAATTCGCATATCTTTTTTAAGAGCTGGTTTTTAGTTTGGCATTGAGTTGGGCTCGGTTTACAATCCAAACTGGAAAAACAACTACATATATGAAGTCTAGCTTTTAGTTCACCACTTTCTATCTAGATTTATATTATGAATTATGCAATGTATGTATAAATCGCAAGAGTCTGAACACCTAGGTTTGGAAGATTGACCTCATTTGAGCAATATAGGCAGTAAATAGAAAATTCAGTAAGTTGACATGGAAAAAATAAAAAGACACAGCACATGAGACTTTAAAGCAAATTACCTATGTACGGATGTGATAAATGTTCCTTATGGTTGTTGTCTTTAGGTGAGTACCTGTTTGGACAATATCAAGCAAATTTAACGATTGCTATGACATTTGTTTTGGGCTAATAGCTTATATTTTAGAATGATAGAACACGATAGAAGCAATTAACATTTCGTTAGAAATATAACGCACCTCAATGGCGTATGTTCAGACGGAATATTGATGGGAAAAATAAGGCATACCTCGTTTTAAACTACAATCGACGGAAGAAGATTTCTGATACGCTATTCCATCTCTTTGGCAGTTTTCTTCTTATTAAGGTACCTTCAAGCAATATATGATGTTTAGTCATAAATAAATGCACATAAAGCAAAGTGATTAACTAAAACATCTTAAGGAAATGGGAGATTTAATATATGAATTAGAGAAGTATTTCATATGATCATGAAGGGCAGCTTTAAAATCATAAGCTTGAGGTCTTTCTTGAAATCCTATACCAATAAAAGCATGGCGAAGGCGACATCCTGCATTATTTTCAGACAATTTATGGCATCGTTTAAAGAATAAAAAGTTAGAGAAGTAACCCATACTAAAAACTACCCATTTTGATCCGTAATTCCTTGACATCAAGCTCATTTTTTGTGAAAGAGCATTGTCCATTGACAGAGTAACTGACTCAGGGACTTGTACCCCTTGTTTAGGTAAGATGTCAGCAACACAGCCTTTGATTATGGGCTGGTTAACCTGCATCAGTGAGCTACTTTTGCTCTTTTTAAGGAATCGTTCATAATGCATGTTTTTGCAAAGCAAGTTCCTTTTTTTGTTCAGCTTCTTCCTTCTCACGACTTCGTTGTTCTTTCTCCTCTTTCTCCACTTCTTCTTGTTGCATTTTCAACTGTTTTATCATTTCAATCTCACATCGTTCTTCCTCCTTTTTGCCTCTTCTTGCAGTCGCTTCTGCTCTTTTCACTGCAAGAAATTTTTTAGTTCAGAAAACAAATATCTGAACTGCAAAAATGACTCGTCAATGACGAAAAAAATTTCCTTTTCATTTTTAGAATAAAAAGGGAGCTTCTTCCTAGTGTGTTTGGATTAGGGTCTAAGTCTGATTATTGCAATTTAAGGCTGCAAGAGGATTTGAATTAACCGTTGTTCATTTAGAAGAAACTAAAATGTGTTTCAATTCCGGATTTGAATTAGGACGCTTCACAGCCCAACGTTTAGTTTTTATTCAAACTAATAGCTTGCTTCTTTTTAGGAGATTTTTTCTAAAATAAAAAGCTTGTTAAGATAAAGTGATGCCCGTCGATTACAAATAGTTACCTAATAAAATAGTGTCTAGATTTGCTTATATTGAACACCTTTTTTTGCGTATAAATAAGTACCTATAATATGCTTATATTTAACACCTAATAAAATAGTGTCTAGATTTGCTTATGTTGTAAAAGTTGCAACAATACTTATATTGGGAGAATTACATATATATCCCTATTTTGCAAAGAAATTACATATATATCCAAACAAACTTAAAAATTACATATATGTTCATCTTTTTCTTCAAAATTACATATATATCTCTCTTTTTAAAAAAAACCGTGAAAAATTCTGAAAAAATTTCACAAGATCGTGTATGTTAGTGCATAAAAAAGTTGTGAAGGAAGTTTTTCTAAAAGTGGATAGTTTTGCCAAAACAAATTGTTAAAAAAATGATTTAAAATGTTTGTGCATTAAATCATTTTTTTGTGTATTAAAAATTCGTTTTCGTACCAAACTTCTTTTTATTTTTTTCATCGAAATATTATTGCGCATCATAGTATATAACAAGTATAAAATTTTGTGAATCAATAAAGAATCCAAGGCCTTCTCAACGTTCACCTTCACACAAAACCAAACATCATATAGTTAAGCATACAAAGTGTTAATACAAATAATGTTTAAAAACGTTATTTATATTTTTCGACCTCTCAATGTTGTGATAATAACAAAATGTAAAAACGTTTACGATAAAAAGTAAACGTTTACAAATTATTAATCGTAAAATTTCATTTCTAAGATTAGTGATCACTTAAGGTATGTACAAACAAATCATTAAGCATAATTAGTTATCAAGAAAATAATTTTTTTTAACCATCACATTTTTATAAAAGTATTTGCACAAAAATAAATATACAAAATACTTATTAATTAAAAGAAAAGTTTTATTTAAAACATAAATTTGAAATTCAAATTTTCCTCCCAAAATGGAAGCTTCCATACCAGATACAACCTTCCCCACAAAAAGACAAAAACAGGAGCGGAGTCTACTATGCGGCCCCCTTATAGGTCTGGCGGCCCCCAGATATATCTGGGACCGCCGCCAGATAGCCGTTGGAAATCCTATCTATATATACTGCACTATTTCTAGCAGAAAAACACACCTCTTTGCACAAAATTTTCCAATCTTCTTTCTCTCTCTAAAAACCTTATTTCTCTCACTAAATCTCTTGATCACTAACATTGTTTGATCTTGTTTCAAGCGATCTAATCTCTTCTTCTCATCTCTCCTCTCTATTAAGTGCAAGAGAAGAACATTCGTATTCGTCAAGAAACGAATTGTTATTTAATGATCTCTCCTTTCTTCTTCTAAGCATCAAATCTCTATTGTAATTATCTTGTGTAATTATGTGATTCGATTGTGTGTAAATCCGATAGTGTAGATCTTGTGATTGTATAGTGTTTGTGAAGTGGTAGATTGGTTCTAGCTAAGATTATGACTCGACATTTAGCTTAGTGTCAGAAAATAACATAAGCGACGTGTAAACGGTTTTCTCTGCCTGAAGGGAGCTTGTTGACATGGTGAAATCTCAAGTAGGACACTCGGGGAGTGAAGTAGGGCGAAGAAGAGCTTCATAGCCGAACCACTATAAATCTTGGTGTCATGGTTTGATTGTTCATTCTCTCATCTCTTTATATTTTTGTGATTGTTATTTATTATTGGTTTAGATATTTACATTGTTGATTCATATTGTTGATTGGTTGAACATACAACTCGAATCTAAGTATTTTGAATGCAAACTTTTAAAATGTAAAACGAACCTATAAACTATTTAACCCCCCCTTCTAGTTTCCATAATTTGTATCAGGAGCCAAGGTCACTCAAGATTTTTAAAATATA
This sequence comes from Tanacetum coccineum, assembly GCA_026074375.1. NCBI lineage: Eukaryota > Viridiplantae > Streptophyta > Magnoliopsida > Asterales > Asteraceae > Tanacetum > Tanacetum coccineum. The sequence continues at coordinate 25,511 of BQNB010052610.1, forward strand.
TTGTATTTTAAAGCTTGGATCGATCTATGGATTTCGACAAATATCTAGAAGGGCAATCCATGCAAAGACCACCACTTTTTGAAAGTGATAGTTTTATTTATTGGAAAAATAGATTCGAGACATATGTTAAATCAAAAGATCTTGATCTTTGGCATGTTATTACTAACGGTGATTTTCAACCTATTCAACAAAATTCGGAAACCAAATTAGATGAGGTTATCCCTTTTGAAAAACAAAGTGATGATCTTAAAATGAAGCTTGCGAAAAATAACGAAGCCAAAATGGTTATTTACAATGCTTTGCCAAGAAAAGAATATGAAAGAATTTTCATGTGTAATACGGAAAAAGAAATTTAGAAAACTTTGTTAATCACCCATCAAGGTAATAACCAAGTCAAAGATAACAAGATCGACCTTTTGGTACAACAATATAAAACATTCGTCAACCTCATAAGACGAATCTATATATAGTGCTTTTTGCTAGATTTTAAAATAACTATCATTACTAGTCTAAAAGCTCTGATGAGGTATTCTACACAAGAATTAGGTTAGGAAAGTTTCGTATGAGCACTACTCCTAAATGGAGAGCAAATGTTACGATGATTGAAGAGTCGAAAGACTTAACATCACTGTCACTTGATGAACTCATCGGGAATCTTAAGTTTACGAGATGATCATCAAGAAAGATTCTGAAATAGTCAAAGCCAAGGGAGAAAGAAAATCTATTGCTTTAAAAGCTAAGAAAGAATATAGTGATGAGGAGTGTTCGACTTTCAGAAGTGAAGATGAAGAATAACACACCATGGCCGGTTTGAGAGACTTCAAGAAGTTCTTTAAGAGAAGAGGTAGATTTGTGAGACAACCTTGGAACGACAAAAAGACATTCCAAAGAAGCCGTGATGACAAGAACGGTAAAGGTAATAGAAAATGCTTTAGATGCGGCGATCCAAATCATCTTATTGGAGAATGTCCAAAACTACCGAAAGACAAGAACCAAAGAGCTTTTGTCGGAGGTTCTTGGAGTGATAACGGTGAAGAAGATGATAGGAAGGTCAAAGACGAAAGTGTCCTCGTAGCTCAATCATCTAGTGAGGAAATGTTCCAAATCCACTTACTTTATTGATAAAAACCTTATCAATAGATGAGTAGTTTTAGATAATGAATATGAATAAACGGTGCAAAATGTGTTTTAAAGTAAATCACTAAAACCAAAGATAAAAGCCACTAGAAATAGTTTAGAAAAAGAATTTAGTATTCTAAAAGAAAAAGTTTCCTACACTCAAGAAAAACAAGGGAGTTGATCTTCGAATAATAAAGGGTCATAATGCTTAAATTGAGAATGAAAACTCAAAGAGAAAGCCATTAAATTAACTAAATTTGAAAAGAGTACACATTGTCTAAATAAATGTTAAGTAATCAAAACCCCTCCATGAAAAAATAGGTTTAGGGTTTATATTCATATTTGAAGCATCACTAGTGGAACCAAGGAAAATACAATTTGTAAAAGCCCAAAAAAAGGCTCTTCTATAGTGGTCCCATAAATATATGGGCGGGACCCCCATATTGTACAGGCGGCCCCCAAAGAAATTATAGGACCGCCCATCAATTACGCCTAGATCTGAGAAAGTGTGTCTTTCAAAAATCTAATTTAGGGTCCTACCATAACACATAATAGTTAAAAAACGACAAAGTTCCCGTTGCAATTGATAATAAGTTAAACAATTTTATAAAGCCTTGTCCAAAACCCAGAGTGGATTTCAAACCTAATTTTAAATCAAAACTCCACCACCTAGAAGAGTCAATAACAATTATCCTCATCCTAAGACACCATAACCAAAAAGGAACGTTGGTCGACAAAATCAACCTCATGGCTTTCTGATGTGTCGTTGTGTAGGTGTTATTTTATGTATCAGGTTTTATTATTTATTTTATGCCGACTATACCTAAAAACAACACTCTAACGGGCAGTGTACCCGATCAAGATGTAGCTTCGTTGGTAAAGTTAGGGTGTAGATTACTAAGACGAGACGTTAATATCTAAGTATCATCAGTATTTTTAGTTATCTTAATTTATGCAAAACCACTAAAGCAAATAACACAAGATAAGAGAGCGGTACGAGCCAAATAATAAAAAACTATATTAACCATGTTAAATCCAATTAAATGTTGGTTTGATTAATTAGTGCAATGGCTGCTTATCTTGAGGCGGCATATCATTCTTAAGGCTTAGGCGGTACTTCTTCCTAAGACCTAGACACGAACAATCCTGTCACGATTAACGCATCCGCATAAAGCATCCTATAGTTTAATTATAATCTACCATAGGGAATTAAAGCAGTGGTGATCCTGTTAATACCCTAGCCCATTAGGACTTTACCCACTTATTGCTTGATGTTGAATTATACACCGATAGTCCACCACCAAAATCAATTACCAATTAATTAATGAACAATACTGGTTGAACAATTATCAGGTCGCCTGCCGGTCAACTAAGCTCATAATCAAAGAGTAATGATAAGGTGTCATTTGTGATCCTATTGGTCTGGGCATATAGAACGCAACATAGAGAGCTATCCCGGCATCTAGGTTACTGGTTAGGTCTCCCTAGACCCAGTTGAATGATAGGTCGCATGTACAAGCACATAAACAAGTATAAGGCGATAAACATAATTAAACAACAATGATAAATTAAGCAAAGCCAGATTAAATCAAACCAAACATTATAACTTTCATTAATATGGCTAATACCCGAGGGTATTAGCCCACAATCATTGTTATTATTACAAACGTGATCAACCAGTTAAAAATCAAATGATTAAGAAAGTAAGAATTACATGATGTCTTCTATAAAATTAGAAGTAGTGCTCGACTTTGGCTGCTCTTCTTCGCTTGAGAAATTTGACTTTAGTTGTATACTATATAGAGAATGTGATATTGCACACTAAAACTCGCTTTTGAGTCTTGTATTTATAGTTTCTGAAATACGCTTGGATACACCGTATGGGGATAAGTGGATACGACGTATAGGGGTTAATTTCCTTGGAGTTCGCGATAAGATCAAATCAATTAAGATAATTACCATCAATCATATTAAATGTGTATCTTTGACTAATGAACAGTTGTGCATATGGCGTATTGGTTGTAGTGGATACGCCGGATTGGGAATTGATCATTACGCGTTTCTTATGCTAAGTTGGCGCTGATACGCCGTATCTTTATTGCTAGATACGGCGTATATGTGCAGAAAATAGTATTCTTCAAATGTCTTCGTTTAAGCTTTAGAATTGCGCCTTTTTGCTTCTTCTTCACAAGTGACTCCATAATTATTGCAATAATAAACTTTAAGCAATTAAGTACCAATATCTTGCAATAATTATATAAAAGTAGGTAAAATACGTGGGATAAATGATATTAAAGTATGACATTATTTGATGATATCAAATATCCCCCCACTTGAATCCTACTTATCCTCAAGTAGACTTTAGAAAGATTTTGAAAATGTATCCTAACCGAGGTTAAGGATTTTTCTGTTATGCATTTCTTTCTTGTTTGGATCACCTATACAAAACCAAGCTTCTCATAAAATATGGAAATGAAATCACTCAGATCACTCAACTAATCTAGGGTGTATCATTTTAGTGGTACGCTCATTTGCTCAGTCGTGATTAGCTTCGTATCATAGGCTTGGCAAGGATACACATCTCCACCTCTAAAGCTAAGGAGTAACAAGTCAAAAGGTAAATTGGGTATTTATTAGAAGGCTCGGGTTTTTAATCATTCTTATTAAGATGAAGAATGATATAGGGTGTGGAGCTTCTGACTTTCACCAGAGGTCGTCGTCAAACAAGGCAGCTGAGACATGAATACATGGCCGTATCGACAGAATAGACATCCATGCTCGTACATATCCTCATTCGAGTAGATCCTAAGGTTAGTTATCAGGAAAGGAAAGTAAAATTGTCGTTAAATAAAATAAATAAATAAATAGATTAAAGCCAACAAATAATGTGCGGTTGCTAGTAACTTTCCCCGATCGTTCCATAACAAAGACTCGAACTTATAAACAAACGTCTCTATCATAGATGACAATGACAACCTAAGTTGGCATTCCCATAACGGCCAACTTCCCTTACATCCTAAACTTTACATACTTTTACAAAATAAGTGGTGATATCGGACACTTTTTACAAGACTTTACATCGTTGATTTTTATGCATATCAACGAATAATCGATCCTTTCAAATAACTTCATCGGTGTAAGCTCTATGGACCGACTATCTTTTTCATCATTCATATTTTTTTTTCAACAATACATCATAAATCTCGGCGTAATTTCATCGTCTTCATAATCATCATTTGTCCGGCTTAATTTTTCTTTGAACTTTTTCTTCTTTCAGGACATAATACATAATTGTGAAAATAGCTAAAAAGCACGAGCTACAAAACATTTTTCCCATTGCATTGTGCAATTTTCCCGACCATTACATAGATAGAGAAATTTCACTTTGGACGTAGGAACTACAAAAACTTTACACGAAGCGACTACAACATTTGATCACAGGCTTTAATCTACACGGTAGGCTAAGGTATAAAGGTGAAACGAAACAATTTTTTATTGGTGAGGAAAAAAAGAAAGGAATGTCTCAGCAGGTTTTTCTAGGGGTATCTTTACTCTAAAAATGAGAGTAAGTAAAAGGGTTACACGGGGTTAACTAACCAGTGTAGTTAATTAGTTTACGACATTGTAGGCTTTTTGCGTTTAATACCTAGAATTTTACAGTCAAGCATGTTACTCCATCTAAATTCCATAGTACTCATCATTGAGGTCTTGAGTGATATACCAGGCCAAGTTCTAAAGTCCACTACATCACCGGCACACTCATATTTTTGTTGAATTTTAGTAAGCAATTGGAAACGGATAGGCTTAATTCTCACAAATAGACATTAAGGGTTATAGTGCGCTAGGTAATGTAACTAGATAATTTTTTCACTAAAAAAGTTATGCTATTTTTTTTTATATGTTGATCTATTTTTAGGCATGTCTTGCATTTTATTTGTGAATAGGACAAGTCGTTCTAATTCTCTTCCCCCACTTAAATTATACTAAAGTCCTGTTGTATAGACAAAACAGTTAAATAATCATGGGAAAAGAATTAGACGAGGAAAAATTCCCTGATGTTTGCTCCAGATAGTACCATTTTGAGTGTTTGAGCAAGAAGAGTGTTGACGAGGGCTTCAAAATTCCCAAGAGAGGTCAACATGAGGTATTTTCAGACTATACATTAAAGTCGGTTTCATTTACAGCAAGGTCCTGCAAAAAAGTTAGAAGACGTTCGTGCAATTCGTGCTTTCGCTAACCTACAATACAAGCAAACATTAAACACACAACTGTACAGGTTACAATACGCCGTATACCCAATACCTAGGATACGCCGTAGTATCTCTGTGAAAACAATTAAATACTCGCGAATTTAAATAACTGAAATTAAAAAATGATATTGTCAGACATGTCGCCGTTCCAGAGGGGTTCGATTAAGCAGTATGTATGTCTGGGCAGACAGGACTCAATATTAAAATTAAAATTTCAACAATCTAAGCGGACAAACAATTAAAACATAACCGGGTTGTCTCCCGGGGAGCACTTTTGTTTCAGCCGGTCTTTAAGTTCGACCTTTTCCTTTGTTTCTTGGCTCATTCATCTGGTGTCGTCACAACTCATCCTTCATTAGTAAGTCGTAATAGTTCTCGATAAGCGTCGAGACCTTTATTTGAATGGTTGAGGTGATCGGACTCCTTGATTGTAATATATTCTTTGTTATCACTGAATGAGTATTTCATCATCTCGAATCTCCTGATCTTGAAGACTAATTGTTCAGGAGTCTCATTACCCATATGTTCATCATATCCTTGGTTTTCTCGAGTACTACCGACGTTGCTTGCACCAAATATTTGGTTGGTACCGAGATAAGGATCATGAGTCCAATTAGTTTTCATATTTGCATATGGCCCTCGCCCGAAGTCTTCCGTCTGGGTAAATAGGTTCATCCTTTAGTTTTCCATCCATAAGTTCGTCGTACCACTTGTGATCTTGGAAGTAGCTCATGCTTCTGATTTGAACCATTCTGGGTAGTTCCCCACCATTATAGAATCTATTAATATCCAAGCTACATATGGGCCATTTAGTGTTTCTGTTTTTAAATCGATATGGTTCGCATAGATGATCACATAGCTGATATGGTACCCCGTTATCTGACCATGGTTCTTCGTTACCTTGTGTTTTATTATTCAACTCTTGCGCGTATTCGTCGTACCTTTTGAACCCTTGGATATCGTAAGTGAAAAGATCAGGGTCAATTTTGAGGAGGTGGTTGAATTCTTAAAAGGCTATGCACAAGGGAGAATCAAAGTTGAACAAGCCATCATCGATTTTAAAGATTTCAAGAACATTGTCAATTACATCGGGGTCATTATCATCGTCAGTTTCCTCTTCTTCGTCATGTTCGCAAATATTGTAGAACTTTAGAACAAAATTTTCAACTAGATCATCCCAAGTAGATATAGTACCGATACATTCATTTGTAAACCATTCTTTTGCGGCACCTCAGAGTGAGGTAGGGAACACACTAAGTCTAAATCGGTCATGACTTAGCCCCCTTATTTTGAGTGGCTCCACTACTTCAAGGAAACTATTAATGTGTTTAAACACATCTTCACCATCATTCTCGTAAAAAGCGTTGTCATGAATTTTCAACAAGAATGTTCCTTCGATCTCAATGAAGTTCTTCTCGATCATTTTCCCATTGTTATTATTTAAGATGAAGCTTTTACTGGTAGCAGAAATGTATTCTTTCATGATCGGTCCTGCCATTGTGATCTTCTTCTTAACATGAGAACAAGAATAAAATGATCAGTAGGATGTGCCCTCAGGGGAGAGAACACATAGAAACAAACAGAAAACTGATTACGAAAAACTGGTACTATATCAGATAACAAATACGCCGTATTTTATTGATCAGTAATATGCCGTATGAGTCTGTTGAATAGCAGTACGCCGTATTGAGTTCACCGAATACACCGTATGTTTGGAAGAACAAATACGCCGTTTAGACAATAAAAACAACACACTGTCCTGAGTAGAAGGTTAGATACGCCGTATCCAACTGGTGGATACGCCGTATCAAGTGATCAGTCAAAACATAGAATACTATTATAAAAACACATTAAATGCATAAATTAAAGCACACAATTTAAAACTAAACAATTAGCGGTTAGAAATAAAAATTAATAATTTTACGCTAAACAAGTTAAAGGTTAGAAATACTAAAAAGAATAAAGATTAAACTAATCACTCCCCGGCAACGGCGCCAAAAACCTTGATGTGTCGTTGTATAGGTGTTATTTATGATTATCAGGTTTTACATTTATATTTAGCCGACTAACCTAAAGACAACACTTTAACGGGCAGAGTACCCGGTCAAGATGTAGCTTCGCGGTAAGTAGGGTGTCGAACACTAAGAGTGAGAGTTAACCTATTATTCTATCAGTATTTTATTCTATCTAGATTAGTCTAATTACTGGTTAAACCTATGCTATACATATTTACTAGAGGTAAAAGGGGGGTTTTCAGCCTGAGAGACTGGCACAGGTTTATGGTGACAAATATCAATTCTAAGCACAATACACACTAAAGCAAATAAACACAAGACAAAAGAGCGGAACGAGCCAAATAATAGAAAACTGTATTAACCATGTTAAATCTGATTAAATGCTGGTTTGATTAATTAGTGCAATGGCTGCTTATCTCGAGGCGGCATATCATTCTTAAGACTTAGGCGGTACTTCTTCCTAAGACCTAGACACGAACAATCCTGTCACGATTAACGCATCCGCATAAAGCATCCTATAGTTTAATTATAATCTACCATAGGGAATTAAAGCAGTGGTGATCCTGTTAATACCCTAGCCCATCGGGACTTTACCCACTTATTGCTTGATGTTGTTTTATACACCGGTAGTCCACCACCAAAATCAATACCAATTAATAAATGAACAATACTGGTTGAACAATTATCGGGTCACCTGCCGGTCAACTAAGCTCATAATCAAAGAGTAATGATAAGGTGTCATTTGTGATCCTATTGGTCCGGGCATATAGAACACAACATGGAGAGCCATCCCGGCATCTAGGTTACTGGTTAGGTCTCCCTAGACCCAGTTGAATGATAGGTCGCATGTACAAGCACATAAACAAGTATAAGGCGATAAACATAATTAAACAACAACGATAAATTAAGCAAAGCCGGATTAAAACAAACCAAACATTATAATCTTCATTAACATGGCTAATACCCGAGGGTATTAGCCCACAATCATTGTCATTATTACAAACGTGATCAAACAATTAAAAATCGAATGATTAAGAAAGTAAGAATTACACGATGTCTTCTATGGAATTAGGAGTAGTGCTCGACCTTGGCTGCTCTTCTTGGCTTGAGAAATTCGACTTTAGTTGTATACTATACAGAGAATGTGATATTGCACACTAAAACTCGTTTTTGAGTCTTGTATTTATAGTGTCTGAAATACGCCTGGATACGCCGTATGGGGATAAGTGGATACGGCGTATAGGGGTTAATTTCCTTGGAGTCCGCGATAAGATCAAATCAATTAAGATAATTACCATCAATCATATTAAATGCGTATCTTTGACTGATGAACAGCTGTGCATACGGCGTATTGGTTGTAGTGGATACGCCGGATCGGGAATTGATCATTACGCGTTTCTTGTGCTGAGCTGGCGCTGATACGCCGTATCTTCATTGCTGGATACGGCGTATAGGTGCAGAAAATAGTATTCTTCAAATGTCTTCGTTTAAGCTCTAGAATTGCGCCTTTTTGCTTCTTCTTCACAAGTGACTCCATAATTACTGCAATAATAAACTTTAAGCAATTAAGTACCAATATCTTGCAATAATTATATAAAAGTGGGTAAAATACGTGGGATAAATGATAGTAAAGTATGACGTTATTTGATGATATCAAATATCCCCCCACTTGAATCCTACTTGTCCTCAAGTAGACTTTAGAAAGATTTTGAAAATGTATCCCAACCGAGGTTAAGGATTTTTCCGTTAAGCATTTCTTTCATGTTCAGATCACCTGTACAAAACCAAGCTCCTCACGAAATATGGAAATGAAATCACTCAGATCACTCAACTAATCTAGGGTGTATCATTTTAGTGGTACGCTCATTTGCTCAGTCGTGATTAGCTTCGTATCATAGGCTTGGCAAGGATACACATCTCCACCTCTAAAGCTAAGGAGTAACAAGTCAAAAGGTAAATTGGGTATTTATTAGAAGGCTCGGGTTTTTAATCATTCTTATTAAGATGAAGAATGATATAGGGTGTGGAGCTTCTGACTTTCACCAGAGGTCGTCGTCAAACAAGGCAGCTGAGACATGAATACATGGCCGTATCGACGGAATAGACATCCATGCTCGTACACATCCTCATTCGAGTAGATCCTAAGGTTAGTTATCAGGAAAGGGAAGTAAAATTGTTGTTAAATAAAATAAACAAACAAATAGATTAAAGCCAACAAATAAGGTGCGGTTGCTAGTAACTTTCCCCGACCGTTCCATGACAAAGACTCGAACTTATAAACAAACGTCTCGATCATAGATGACAATGACAACCTAAGTTGGCGTTCCCATAACGGTCAACTTCCCTTACATCCCGAACTTTACATACTTTTACAAAATAAGTGGTGATATCGGCCACTTTTTACAATACTTTACATCGTTGATTTTTGTGCGTATCAACGAATAATCGATCCTTTCAAATAATTTCATCGGTGTAAGCTCTATGAACCGACTATCTTTTTCATCATTCATATTTTTTTTCAACAATACATCATAAATCTCGGCGTAATTTCACCGTCTTCATAATCATCATTTGTCCGGCTAATTTTCTCTTGAACTTTTCTTCTTTCGGACATAATACATAATTGTGAAAGTAGCAAAAACACACGAGCTACAAACATTCCCATTGCATTGTGCAATTTTCCCGACCATTACATAGATAGAGAAATTTTCACTTTGACGCAGGAACTACAAAACTTTACACGAAAGCGACTAACAACATTTGATCAAATAGGCTTTAATCTACACGGTAGGCTAAGGTGTAAAGGTGAAACGAAACAATTTTTTATTGGTGTAGGAAAAAGAAAGGAATGGCTCAGCAGGTTGTTCTAGGGGTATCTTTACTCTAAAAATGAGAGTAAGCAAAAGGGTTACACGGGGGTTAACTAACCAGTGTAGTTAGTTAATATTACGACATGTAGGCTTTTTGGTTTAATCCTAGAAATTTACCAGTCAAGCATGTTACTCCATCTAAATCCATAGTAATCATTAATGAGGTCTCGAATGATTTACCAGGCCAAGTTCTAAAGTCCACTATATCACCGGCACACTCATATTTTTGTGGAATTTTAGTAAGCAATTGGAAACGGATAGGCTTAATTCTCACAAATAGACATTAAGGGTTATAGTGTGCTAGGTAATGTAACTAGTGATTTTTCACAAAAAGTTATGCTAATTTTTTTTTAAATTTGATCCATTTTTAGGCATGTTAGCATTTTATTTATGAAAATGAGGACAAGTACATTCTAATTCTCCATCCCCCACTTAAATTATACAACGTCCTCGTTGTATAGACAAACAGTTAAATAATATAGGAAAAGAATTAGAACGGGAAACTTCCCTGATAGTTTGCTCCGGATGGTTTTCCATTTTGAGTATTTGAGCAAAAAGAGTGTTTATGAGGGCTTTAGAATGCCCAAGAGAGGCCAACACGAGGTATTTTTAGACTATACATTAAAGTCAGTTTCGTTTACAGCAAGGTCCTGCATAAAAGTTAGAAGACGTTCATGCAATTCGTGCTTTCACTAACCTATAATACAAGCAAACAATTAAACACACAACTGTACAGGTTATAATACACCGTATCCCAAACCCTAGGATACGCCGTATGTAAACCTGCGAAAACAATTAAATACTGGAAATTAAATACTGAAATTAAAAACTGATAATAGTCAAGACATGCATACGCCGTATCCAGAGGGGTTCGATACGCCGTATGTATGTCTGGGCAGACGGACGCAATATAAAATTAAAATTCAAACAATTAAAAACATAACCGGGTTGTCTCCCAAGGAGCACTTTTATTTATAAAAAAAGTATTTAAGTTAGACTTGCCCCAATTTAATCCCATCCTTATAAAACAATTTGGGGTCGAACGGGATGCCAAATGGCACATATAAATTTTTAATAATAAAAATTAATGGCATCCCATTGTGAAAATGTTTTTGAATCATGACTTTGATCATTGGGAAACAATCTTTTATTTTGAAAAATTTACGATGTATGTCGTGATTTGTTTCAAAGTTTTTATCAAACTCAACGAGAGTGGTGTCTTTGCTTATGCAAATAACACTATCCATTGGTTTGACATCAATGTTTTCCGAACACGATTCATTATTGATTTCAACATAGTCATTTACCGGCTTCGGTTTTAAATCATTGGCTGGAATTAATTTTTAAGAAGACGAATCCTTGTTATATATAAAAGTATAATCCTTGTCCTCGGAATCAGAAAATGATATGTGAAAATCAATGTCAGATTTAATTGCATTGTAAATACTTATAGTGGGTTCAGAAGAAACATTTTGATTTGATGTCGATGCATCATTGTAGACGATGGCCGGGAACCCCGTTTCAAAATCTTTCCCGAAAGCATTTTCGCATTCTTCCATGGTTGTTCGAGGGTTAGTTTCAAAAGGAGGCCCTACCGTAGGCCTAGATGAGATAGCATCGTCATCTTCCATTCTATTCCCGAAAATGATAGCAGGGAACATGGCTTCGAAGTTTGTGAAGCAATCATCCTCATTTTCATAATATTTCACCTTACTGAACGTGGCATTTTGCCAATCAAACGTTCGACCATGCTTTTGAGCTTTATCAGCCATAAGTTGAATGTACTCTTCCATCGTGATGTTCGGGTCGTCCATTTTCGTGTAATAAGTTCTCTGCGAAAGAAAAAGGTTAAATGGACTAATACGCCGTATTTAGTAAAATGAATACGTCGTATTGATGTTTAGAGTCGAATACGTTGTATTGGTCTAGAAAAATTTTATACGCCGTATCCAATAAATTGAATACGCCGTATTCAGTATTTGACTCAAAAAGTTACAGCAGGCTGTAACAATGCACACAAACACACAATATGCAAAATATACAATGCAGGAAATTAAACACACAAACAAGCACACAAATATGCAATTTAAACTAAACAATTAGCAGTTAGAAATCAGAATTAATAATTTTACACTAAACAAGTTAAAGGTTAGAAATACTAAAAAGAATAAAGATTAAACTAATCACTCCCCAGCAACGGCGCCAAAAACCTTGATGTGTCGTTGTATAGGTGTTATTTATGATTATCAGGTTTTACATTTATATTTAGCCGACTAACCTAAAGACAACACTTTAACGGGCAGAGTACCCGGTCAAGATGTAGCTTCGCGGTAAGTAGGGTGTCGAACACTAAGAGTGAGAGTTAACCTATTATTCTATCAGTATTTTATTCTATCTAGATTAGTCTAATTACTGGTTAAACCTATGCTATACATATTTACTAGAGGTAAAAGGGGGGTTTTCAGCCTGAGAGACTGGCACAGGTTTATGGTGACAAATATCAATTCTAAGCACAATACACACTAAAGCAAATAAACACAAGACAAAAGAGCGGAACGAGCCAAATAATAGAAAACTGTATTAACCATGTTAAATCTGATTAAATGCTGGTTTGATTAATTAGTGCAATGGCTGCTTATCTCGAGGCGGCATATCATTCTTAAGACTTAGGCAGTACTTCTTCCTAAGACCTAGACACGAACAATCCTGTCAGGATTAACGCATCCGCATAAAGCATCCTATAGTTTAATTATAATCTACCATAGGGAATTAAAGCAGTGGTGATCTTGTTAATACCTTAGCTAATCGGGACTTTACCCAAATATTGCTTGATATTGTTTTATACACCGGTAGTTCACCACCAAAATCAATACCAATTAATTAATGAACAATACGGGTTGAACAATTATCGGGTCACCTGCCGGTCAACTAAGCTCATAATCAAAGAGTAATGATAAGGTGTCATTTGTGATTCTATTGGTCCGGGCATATAAAACACAACATGAAGAGCTATCCAGGCATCTAGGTTACTGGTTAGGTCTCCCTAGACCCAGTTGAATGATAGGTCGCATGTACAAGCACATAAACAAGCATAATGCGATAAACAAAATTAAACAACAATGATAAATTAAGCAAAGCCGGATGAAAACAAACCAAACATTATAATCTTCATTAAATTGTTATTATTACAAACGTGATTAAACAATTTAAAATTGAATGATTAAGAAAGTAAGAATTACACAATGTCTTCTATGGAATTAGGAGTAGTGCTCGACCTTGGCTGCTCTTCTTGGCTTGAGAAATTTGACTTTAGTTGTATACTATACAGAGAATGTAATATTGCCCACTAAAACTTTTTTTTGATTCTTGTATTTATAGTGTCTGAAATACGCCTGGATACGCCGTATGGGGATAAGTGGATACGACGTATAGGGGTTAATTTACTTGGAGTCCGCGATAAGATCAAACCAATTAAGATAATTACCATCAATCATATTAAATGCGTATCTTTGACTGATGAACAGCTGTGCATATGGCGTATTGGTTGTAGTGGATACGCCAGATCGGGAATTGATCATTACGCGTTTCTTGTGCCTAGCTGGCACTGATACGCCGTATCTTCATTGCTGGATACAGCGTATAGGTGTAGAAAATTGTATTCTTCAAATGTCTTCGTTTAAGCTCCAGAATTAGGTCTTTTTGCTTCTTCTTCACATGTGACTCCATAATTACTACAATAATATACTTTAAGCAATTAAGTACCAATATCTTGCAATAATTATATAAAAGTAGGTAAAATACGTGGGATAAATGATAGTAAAGTATGATGTTATTTAATGATATCAACACTCATTACTACTCAACCATCTACATCTAAACCCCAGAAGAAAGAGTCTAGGAGGAAGCAGAAAAAGAATACTGAAGTTCCTCACCCTAGTGATTCTACTGCTGATGTACCAAATGAGGAACATGTACCTACACATTCTAATGATCTACTGCTCAGTGGTGAGGATAGAATGAAACCTACTGAATTAATGGATATGTATACCAAATTGTTTGAGAGAGTCCTTGACCTGGAACATACTAAGACTGCTCAAGCTCAGGAGATCACAAATTTGAAGCTGAAAGTTAAAAAGTTAGAGAAGAAAGCAGGGTTAAGAACTTACAAATTCTAGATATTGTACAAGGTTGGTGTCACAAGAAGAGTAGAATCCTCAGATGATGAAAGTTTGGGTGCTCAAGAGGATGCATCCAAATAGAGGAGGAGTAGAATTAAAGCCATTGACAAAGATGCTGAAGTTACTCTAGTTGAGACTTAGAGGAGGAAAGATGAGAATGATGTTAATATGATGTTTGATACTGGTGTTTTTGATGGTGATGAGATAGTTGTAGAGACTGAAGAGCCTATGATTAATGCTACTACAACTACAAAGTCAATTCCAGTTAGTACTGATGAAATTGATTTAGCTCAAGAAATTACACTAGCTCAAGTACTTGCTGCAATGAAGAGTGCAAAACCTAAGAAAAAGATGTGGTTCCAGAATCAAGTGAAAATGTTAGTATTGCCACCACAATGGTTAGTACTGCTACTACAACAGTTGTTGCTACACCTGTAATAACTACACCACCACAGCAAAGAGCTAAGGGAAT
>BQNB010052611.1:0-40414 GCA_026074375.1 Tanacetum coccineum
ACTTTAACATCACAAACATGAGAATCAAAGAGTGTCAAGAATAAGACCATAAACCTTTAAAAAACCAAACTTTTGATCTAAGCTAACCAAGGAAACGCACACATAATCTAGCTAATCATCCCATGGGCTCTGATACCAATTGCAGTATATTGGATATCATAACACAAGCATGGATGATTGGGTTGGCTAATTATCTAGAGAGAGAAAGTGAGGTTTCTAGTGAGAGAAAATGCAATAGCATGAAATGTGATAAAAAGAACAACCAACCCCTTCCTATGGCTGGAAAGGGGTTTATATACAAGTGTTTGTGAGCTTTATAGGCTTGGGTATGGGCTTACACTTGGTTAAAAGACCCGGCCCAATACCGAAAGCCATACGCTTACTTTCTAACTACGAGCTATGCTATACTAAACGATACACGGGGGTGACCGAGTCTTTTTCATAATCCTAACAAATGTTGTATCCAAAATATTCAAGTAATTTACCTTGCAATGCACTTGGTAAAGTCGTCATCTCCGAAAAGCCAAACATGAGCAAATGCACAGCATATGTAACTTTGCTTAAACAATTCAAAAGCACAACTTAAAGCTCAAACTCTCTTCTCATTAGAACTTTCGCTTACTTTATCAAATAAGCCTAGTATTTCTTCTTCACCAAATGAGAACCTTTTAACCATCTAACGATAGAACTAGGAATAATTGAACATATTCCACAAACCATTATTGTACTTTCTTTAAATAAGTGATGGTAAGAGGATTTCAAATATGAAGATGATTATTATTCAAACGATAATCAATCTCACTATTCAATCTAATTACAAATTTGGAATATGAACATGTCATCGAGATTAGGATTTATCTAGATCACAAAAATATCAATTAACTTGCTCACCATCTATTATTTGTTTTAACCAAAGTGTGTGTATCCGAACCTCACGTTGTGTAAGAAACTTCTCAACCATATGATTTGTGGTTCAAGTTCTACTCAGACGTTAAAAAAAATATATACGGAGTATTAGCTAGTTTCTCATAGTCTATTTAGTACATTAAAAGTTGAATCGTTGGTACAAAGAATTAAATTACGTGTAGGCCGGTGTTGATAAATTATAAATATGGTTCATTAAGTATGATTAAGTAGGTTTTGATTAAATATTTGGTGTTGGTAGCTCTCATATGTGGTGCAACTAGCAAGCATAAACTTTTTTATAGTCGGGTTAATGTCACAAAATAGAGACGTAATTTTTTGTAATTTTTTAATTTAATAATTAATCTTAATTTTGATTCACTTTAATATTATATTTAAATGCTTAAGTCTTAATCGTTCTTATTTTCTCAACTTTTTAACGAATGATCGGTATAATCCGTCAAATCTTTGACATAACGTGAGTTATACCTAAATGTTGAGGCATTTTTGGTAAAGTGTTATGAAAAAGGAAAAAATCATCCGTTGTCGTACTTTCTTATTTATAACATGTTTCTTTAGCAATTCGGTTAAAAACGTCAAAATTTGTCAATATTTAGTTATACATTATGGCAAATTATGAACGATTATATCGGTTACATTTGCAAAATTCGAAAAAATAATAGCCATAATCGATCACCGCAAGAAATATAATAACTATAGTGGATCAAGAAAAAGTATAATAACCAAAATAAAAAATTTCAAAAAATACGTTTCTATTATATGACAATAATTTGATACTCTTATCTCGTATTGCATATCATTATTTGCATTATAGAGGCTTGTTAAATCGTCATTTACACCATTTAAGTACAACACTCTCAAAGTCTTAATGATCCAAGTTATCCCTAAGATATAAGCTTTAGGTGTGTCAACCAAATACCGCTCATTCTTTTCTGAATCCATAACCAAACACTCCCTCTCTTCTACTACTACGAGCTGACGTCTACTCTACACCCAAACCTCAAATGGCCTTTTACTTTTAAACGGTTCTTATCACTTTCAATAGTCTTCTCACTTCTAATAGTCGTTTCATTTCTAATAGTCTTTCTACTTCTGACGTTTCTTCTCACTTCTAAACATTCCTTTTCATTTCTAATAAGTCTCCTCGCCTCTAACATTTCTTCTCTCTTTTAATAGTCTTGTTACTATTAAAATTCCTCCTATATCTCGTGACAACTTAATTATTTCATCCGAAATATTTAAGTAATTTGCGAAATGAAAATGTCACTCCTTCGCAAAACTTTTCACTTTCTAGAAAGTGAAGAACATAAAGAAGATATTTAATCTTCAAGTGTTATTGAGTCACCACAATGTTGAGTCTCTCATTATTCTTCCACCTTGAAAGAACCACTACCTCATTTCACATACCTACCTTTGTTCCTTAACACTGTCAACCTTTGAATTTCTAATCATCCACCTTTGTCCCGATAGGATCATATGCATATCAATTGTTAGTGAAAATGATATATCAATCTTTTCTATCAACCTCTCGTAAACACGTTCCTTCTTTAGTATCGCTTATCCTTTCCCACTTTTCAGCTCTATGGAATTATTTTCATTCACATCCAAGAGCACATCGTCTCTATCCTCGACTTATTTTTCTTTTATCCTTTTAAAGTATATATATTTTTGACATATTTCGCCATGATATTATGTGTCATTCGTCTACTTTTAAAGGTCGTTCTCATAATATTTTTGTGTAAATCAATAAACGAATCCTATTCTCGTTTATTAAAAGTCGGTCTAATATTTCTCCTTAAACATACGTCTTGAGTCTTTTAATTATATCATTTAGATTGTTGTTCTTAAAATAATGATTGCACATGTTTAGCTTCTAACTTTCTTTTAAATTGACATACTCTAGAATACTAACACCTAAAATGCATGTCTAGTTCCCCGCTAATATCTTGATATATATATATATATGTGTGTGTGTGTGTGTGTGTGTGTGTGTGTGTGTGTGTGTGTGTGTGCACTTGTCTACTAACTTTGTTTTGTAGCACACATCCATATATTGATTCCTTGGTGCCTCAAACAAGGGGAAGCATACACTAAGAGGGAGCACTTGCAAGCGTTCTACTCATTTAAATTACATCAAACTTCTTGAGCATCGATGGTAATTTATTTGATCCATGGATCCGTTAGATTCAATATGCAAGGAATGTAATTATCATAGGGATGCAATGAACAAGGGGGAGCTCAAAGATATGTGGGTAAATAGCATGGAGTTGGTTAAACCCTGATGATAGAAGACTTCACTAGGATGATGCAAGCTCACCTTTATAGGAAGTTAGGATCGGGGATTGTAAAATACGATGAAGGGCTCATTCATACTCCAAATACTTCACCTCCTCCACTTTAAAATCACCCTCAACCTTAAGGTCCTCTTCTCATTCCTTCATCCTATATACTCGAAGTACCTACCTTCTTCTCTTGCCTACTTCTAATCTCTCATGACCTTTTCTAAAACTATCCAAGGAACACACAATCACCTTCACCTTTATTTCTCATATCTTATCCTCATACCTCAAACCTATATACTCGAAGCATCTACATTCTTCTCATTCCTCCATTGTATATACCCGGAGCACATACCCTCTTCTCATGTCTTCTTCTCAAACCATTATCCATATTAAACCTTTTTTCTTCGACGAAAGGGGGAGAAGGGAGTGTAAACGAGTAACTTTCAAACTTTACTATGTGTTAAAGTTTACATAGTTTGTCATCATCAAAAAGGGAGAGATTATTCGTGCAAATATTACGATATTTAATCTATACGATCTCTTTATGTTTTGGTGATGACAAACATGTAACTTGTAATACGTAACGTAAAGTGCGTAAGTTACTCGTAATTAAAATTTTTATTACATACTTGCATCTACATCTCTCGACGTCTCAAGTCTACATCAACACCGACATTTGTTTGCACCCGACGTAAATCACGTAAGGTATGTACAAACAACATTAAACTTGTAGGATGATCAAAGAAATAAGTTTTTGTCTTAAACTTTATATTTTTAAAAATATAACAAAACTTTTTTATCAAAAATTATTGAGACAAATTATTTTTAAATTATAAAGAAATGTTTTATTTGGTAATTATTTTGAATTTCAAAATCTGGTCATTTCTCCCCTAAAACAAGTATCACTTTCACCAGATAAACATTTCACCACAAGAAGACAAAAACATGAGTGTTTTTCGAGGCGGGCCCTATAAATACAATGCCCCCCCCTAATATATCTGGGGGCTGCCACTTTTAGACAGACAATTTTCAGCTCCTATAAATAGTAGGTCACTTCTAACTATTTTCATAACCTTTTGCACATATTTTTTTAGTTCTTTCGCTCTCTAGGTCTCACTAAATCTCTCTAAACTCTTTGATCATTTAACTTGTTTAATCTTGTTTAAATGTGATCCAATCTTCTATCATTTCCTTCTTTCCTCAAGTGCAAGAGAAGAACTTCGGTCATCTTCAAGATCCGAAGTTATGTAGTCTAGTTAGTCCATTTGTAACATTTGTTACATATAGATCGAGTCCATGTCTTCCAATCTTTAGTAGTGTGTAGATCCAAATGATGTATATATTTGGATGGGTTGATTGTGGGTTGGTTAGTATTTTAGGCCTTAAAATACATTGGTGATGTGGTAGATTGGTTCTAGCTAAGATTAGGACTCGACATCTAGCTTAGTGTCGGAAAATAATGTAAGCGACACGGTTTATGTGTTTAGGCCATAAAACATAAGGTTTGTTATGTTGGGCCATAAAACATAACGGGTTTGGTTGTACCCGAAGAAGGACTCGACATCTAGCTTAGTGTCAGAAAATAATGTAAGCATTGGTATAAGGTTTTCTCCGCCGAAAGGGAGCTTGTTGATTAGTGAAGTAACTCTCGAGTTGGATACTCGAGGAGTGGAGTAGGTGCGAATGAGGTTGCTTCGTGACCGAACCACTATAAAAATCATCGTGTGGTTTGCATTTTTTTTCACCTTTCTCTTTAAACTTATGTCTTTACATTATGCTTTACTTTAACACTTGCATTGTGCTCATGATTGTGTGAATTGTTGTGTATGTTGTGTTAGTCATGGTTGTGTAGCTCTTTGTAGTAATACATTGTGAGTGTGGTATATTGGTAGAATATGCGCTAGTAATTGTAAATCATTATCGACACTTCTTTATATTGCTGGTCTCAAATTGATTGGGATTTGATACAAAATGATTCAGTCGAAAACCTCTTCTGGAGGCAGTCCCTTTTGTCGGAACCCAAAATAATCTTCACTTCATTATTGAAACAAGAAAAATAAGATGAGATAAAATGAAAAGAAATTGTAGGGAGAAGTTAGAGAGAGAAAGTAGAGAGAAAAAGAGTTGGATTTTCCAGTCAGGTGGAAAATAACAAATGAGAATCAACACCATTTTCCATAGAGGAAAATGGTATATATTTCCCTCTCAATTACATGGGTCGTGTGGGCTTTTTCTTGGGCCGAGCTCGGGATTGACTTGGGCTTTAGCCCGATACACATACAATATTAGCTTACATTTACGAGCCCGTTTACCCTTCTAGCCTATTACAACGTATAATTAATTAAGTGACCGAGACCTAATATAATGAACGAACTTCCTTGTTCGACTCAATATTTTGAGGCTAACAATCTCCCCCGAAGTGAGTTCATTGTGACACTCCTTCGTGAGATCAATGAGATTGCTTTTGTCGTTGAGCTCTTGTGATCTTTGTCTCTGTCTACGTTGTAGGCTTGTTCCTTCATTGGATTGTGATCTTTGTTCCTTGAGCTTTGTCATTGTCTTTAGACTTTGTCTTTTCCGTCCGAGATCTTTAAATCTTTATCCTTTTGTCTTGATCATCTTTGCCACCTTGCGATCTTGTGTCTTGACCAACATGCTCATACTTTGCATCATCTTGAAAGCTTGCTAACAATCTCCCTTGATAGACTTGATATCTTTGAAGGAAGATCTTGTATATCAGAGTTTGTGCGGAAGTCTTTGTCTTTAATTCTTGAGCTTTCATGATTCTTGAATCTTGATGCTTATAGAATGTCTTTGTAGTTTGAGCATGAGCATGTGGTAATGAATCCGACTTCAGCTGGAATGAGGCATCACCATCTCCATCTTTATGTATCCTGAAATAAAACAGTTAGCAATAAAGCGGGTGGACGAATATGGCTTTGTCATTCGTCCGGATTTGGTTAGATTAACCTCCGGTTCCGTAGGACCGTTTTACAGTATAAATATTGTACCTGTGATCAGGTAGATTCAAAGAATCTCCTTGACAGGGTTTCCAGCTCAAAGCGTAGGATCTTCTAACACAGATGTATTAATTTGTCATGCTGCTAGTTCTCATTACCGGAACGTCCTTCAAAGCAGGACAACACGGTAAGAGTTAATAACGCACCAATCATTCCAACCCCATGACGTTACTCATGGGAATCAGTTAGTTACTATCTTTCTGATTAAGCCGTCAATTCATTTCCTGGAACAAGTTTGATTCATATTGAATCGCACCATCGTTTCTTTCCAGTTGACACAAGTTTGATTCATATAGAATCTCGCAAGTCACCTACCAAGAGCTTGTTTGATGCTGGCTCAAGCAGGATTTCCATCTTCATTGTGAGTACATAAGTATCACTCGGATGTTCTGGCAGAATCACAAGGATAATGCGTAGGACTCTTGTTAACAGCTTGTGAACTTATTGGTGTTCAACAAGTGTTAGAAATGGAATGTGTCCTAATGAGATTTATTTATGGATCTCTTGGCTCTAGACTCGATTAGTGCGTTTTGGTTTTAGTAATTCGAAGGATTACACCTTTTGTTTCGGATCGTTTTTGGATTATGGCATATTTTGGTTTTTTGGGGTGTGCGGGCGCTGGTTGTGTTTCTGGTTGTGATTGGTCTTGTTTGGTTTGGATTGTAACAATGGTCGTATTGTTGGATGTTGTTGTGGATGTGTGGATTGATTTTTGGAACTTGACTTGTTTGTTGGAAGCTTTGTTATGTGGTTGGATTGGATTTTTGTTCTCTTTTGTGTGTTGTTTGGAGCATGGAGCTGATGCCACCTATTCAATATCAACTAACTCGGAGTGAGAAAGTCAATAGAAGTCGTGTGTATCTCCGTGACAAATGAGAAAAGTTTCTTTTGAGAGAAACCCGAATGGGCTGGAAAGGTTGTGATTGCATTTGGGTCATGATGTCGTCTTCAATTTTTATGTCAGCCATCAAACATTTTGTGATTTCTGACAGCATATGTATTGACCCGGTTTTGCCTTAAGTTGTGTGGAGGGCTTCTTTCTTTAGGACCATTTATCCAGTACATTTCTTTTAATTCTAATCAACCCCTTCAAGGCTTACCAAGCGTCATTACTAAACCTTGTTGGATTGTTTCCAGTGTTTTAGCTCAATCTTAGTCGCATTCTTCCATTATAACATTCATCTCAATCATACCTAAGGATTGCTATTTCTTAACTATGGAAGTGTCCTTGGGTAGATCCTCCCGGTTCGGTTGGATCATAGGACAATTCATAACCTTTAACACCTTATTGTCTTCAGAATCGGTGAAATAAGATGTTGTAGGGTATGATGATCGAACCATGAAACCGTTTTCCGAATAGCCACTTTGGTCTTTTAGATCACATTTAATTACATTTCTCCCCTTATTTTACATTCTAAAGTCACTTAGATTTTGAAATATTGTGTGTGATTATAAATTGTCTTGAAAAGGCCTCATGGGGAAAAATGTTGAAGCTTAGCATTGAATTATTTGAAGTGTGTATCTTGCTCCCCTTAATTTTACATAGTTTGACCACAAATAAAATGATACCAAGTTGTAAAATCGATATAATATTGAGGGTTGAACACTTAGTCATCTTATAATATCATTCTATTGAATTGTCATTATTATCTTGTTGTTATTAAGAGGACTTTTAGGGAATGGTACTTCCCTCCATCTTGAATACTAAGATTGGGTCTGTGAGATGATGTATCCAATCTCATTCAATTTGTTTTTCTGAAAAAACTTTCCCCCCCTTGAAAGATGGAGTGATGACACATAATTTTGAAAGATTTTGAATTTATCAGTGATTAAAATTCTTTGACCATTTGTGTTCAACATTTTGAAAAAACATATGTTAGGAAGAGAACTTCTACTTCCATCTCTAAGGGTAAGTCACTTATGAGTACACTATCTTTTTCTTGAGTTTAAAAACTTTGAATGTCCTTGTAGAACAGCTCACAAGACCGAGAAAAGTTGAATTTCTCGTTGTTAGTATAAGTTATCTCTTTATGATAAACTTTCCTTTATTTGAAGTCCGGTGTTAGTATGAATATTTGCACATAAGCCATTAAGAAAACTTAGGAAATGCATGTTTTGAAAGCATTTGAAAAATCCTGTTCGAACTTTATTTCTGTTGTGTCGATATTAATCAAAATTTCTTGGTACGTAAATGTTATCGATTCCAAGAGGACATTGTCTGAGGAAGATATTTTTGTAACATTTTCTGATTTTTTTTGATTTTTGTTTTTCTTTGAAACAGTCATGAAAGAGAATATTATAGATAATGGGTTGGGTAGTATGCTCTGACGCCTTCGTTGAATCTTGTGATGCCGTCTTGGTCTTTGTTGTGACGGCGTCACGTTGTATCTATGACGCCGTCTCCAGCCGCTGAGAACATTGTCTTGAGAGATATTGGTGTAGGTCCATAGTCTTGTTCGTTTCTTCTCTAAATGAGCCCAAGTCACGTATAATTCTTCCAAATGCCCTCCAAATGCCCTCCAAATGCAAAATACCTGAAAAGGAACGATTAAGTACATATTTTGGGCATAAACACAAGATTTAGGGGGTTAAACGACCCCAAAAAAGTGTATAAATTGACACCTTATCATTGGGATTGAAAGATGTACCTGCACTTAAGTTAAGAGTACCTGCACTGACATTAAGAGTTTGTTCGCATTCATATTGGTTAGTGATATCTTCATTTGAACCATTTGTGGGTTCACTATCAACCTTGGTTGTGCTAGATGTGAATATCTTTTCAGTAGGAACCCACCTAAGACTAACTGTCTTGAAAATTTTACCTGTCGGTCTCCACCTAAGACAAGATCTAGGAGTCATTGTTTTCTCATGCACAACGAAAGTCTTTTTGATTGAAAACCTATGTCCTTTTAGGGTATGTCTTTCTGGTTTCTTTGTAACACTTACTTGCTCTACGGGTTTGTTTCTGTTTGTTGTCTTACTGGATGGAACCTTAGCACGTGAGTTGACTTCATTCAGGAATTTTGTTACACAAGAATCATGATTTGCATTAAAGACACATTTCTGACATGTCAAGCAACAAAATGTTTGGAGTCAAAAAAATTTCTAGAATTCCTAGAGTGTTCTGCTATGGGCATAGTCTTTGTCGTAACGCAACTACTCTTAGATGCATGCCAATTCCTAGACTTTTAGTTACTGATCCTAGGTTTTGGTTTGCTACCATTTGCTATGCTTTGTGATCTAGCAAAAGGCATCACACTAGTTTTAGAGTTCCTGCCTATTTCTTGTGTCTGTTTCTTAGCTTCCTCTAGGTAGTGATTATGAACCATGTCATTTGAGCTATACCTAGATGAGCCAGGTGCAATCATGTGATGAGGTTTTGCACAAACATATTCTTTCCCCTTAGGCAAATAATGTGTAGTAACTGGTTTTGGCAAATCGTTATTCACATCAACTTGGGAGGCAAACCATGGTTTTGAAATTTTAGGTCGCTCAGACTTAAACGTAGTCGGTTGTCTAACAACTGATTGGTTTCTATGTGGTTGTAAAACTGGTTTCCCTAAGATTGATGATTTTGCAAACTTAGTATTCATACTATTTCTTGTTAATTTTCTTAACTCATTTTTTAATGCTGCAATTGCAAATCCTTTTTCCTGAAGTTAAGCTTTGAACTCAGCATTTTTTGCAATCAAAGAATTTGTGTGTTCTATGGTCTTAGCTCTCATTGTCTTGATAGAGTTAGACAGTTCTTTGTAATGCCTTTTCAAAGTCTTATTTTTGCTTAAGTAATTTAGCCACTTTATGTTCCAATTCGATGTTTATTGTTTCAATTACATCTATGTCATGTTTAACTTGGTTCTTACTTTTTACTTTCGAAATAATTGACCATGATGGGCCCTTTTTTTTAATGCTTGATTTTGATATTTAGTTCAAGATTTAACACAAATGTGCTTTTTTAGTTTTGAAAAATGAATTTTGAAATTGTTGGCAACGGTCTTTTTTGAGACAAATTCTTTTGATTCGAGAGGAATTGATTGTGTGTTTAGTAATTTGGTTAAATCAGGTTAAAATTAGCAGGTAAAGGGACATTTGTCATGTGAGTGTTCTGCAGTTATGATTTCAACACCATCTAATTTAATTATGTGAATTCTGCGTTTGCCTCGTATGCTTGTTCTACTGTACGCAAACATTATGATCAGCAATCAATTGTACCTCAGCCATTGGCTCTTCATCATATATGGGTCTGATATCTGCATCATCAGCATGTGCATCATTTCTTGACCTGCTGATTGTATCCTGCTCTTTTGATTCTGTCCCACTGCTTTTTGTGTCAACCAAACTAGTATCCAATGCTTTACTCGTATCAACCTTTTATTCTGTTGTCTGCATTTGTCTTTCATTCACCCAACTGTCATACTCTCTTTTATGTAGTGCTCTTTTATCAATCGACTTCTTAACAGATTCCATGTGTTGGATCAGTGTATCACTGAATTCTAGAATCTCGAGTTGAGTGTATTCTAGAAAGTAATTGCATGTCATTATAACATATTCATCATCCAAATAAATACGTGACTTGATGAACATCTGAAACTATGTCTCTAGTACTTTAAAAGCAGCCATGGATCCAATCTCTTGAAATTCTTCTTTGTCAAGTTGCTTTTCTAGTTGATCCATGTTTAGGAACATTGTGCCTGTAAAAGTCTCAACATATTGACCAAAGAGTGTCACAAATGCGCGTTTGAATCCACACTCGGTTCGAGTTCCTTTTAAGTCGTTGTTTAAAAGAAGCTTGAGGTATGAATGAAGTTGTCAAAAAGATACCATGCAACTCTTTTTTGCTTTGTTTTGAATTTGTTGCATTTGTTGTTCTTCTGAATTCGAACACGAAGATAAAGTATCTTTCATTTCCATTTTACCATGAATTATGAAGTGAAAATGATTTGTAGGATCTTAAGCAGGTAAAGTGATTGTTGTTGTGGATTCAAATCAATTAACGTTCATGGGATTTTACAAGTCTTAATTTAAACCGAGAAAAGAATGGAATCTTTTGCGGGATTTTACAAAATAAAAAAGAAACCGTGAAACAATGATTAATTGTTGTTGAAATCACTGTTGTAATTGAAGTACTTGAGTTTTTGTTAATGATTGATGAGCTTAAAACGACGAACGGTGCACAAACTTTTAACTTGAGATGATTAACGGTTGATTAAAACTTAAATAAGGACTAACGGTGCAATAACGATTCACGTTGGAGGATTAATGGCTAAAATATAACTATTAAGGACTAAAAGTGTAAGCCTACTTCAACAAAGAGGGTTAATAAACAAAGAAAGGACAAGTGGTGAAATAGACTCGAGGTCTAGGGACCAATCTTGCAAATTTTGAATTGTAGTTTAATAAATACAACGTGTTCCCTCCATTTGTTCTTTCTTCCTCGTTTGAAATTTTAGAAAATGGAATGATTATTTTTATGATCTCACAAAATGGTATGATTATCGCCGATAAAAAATAAATACACCACGTTGATCGAAAAAGGATCACGGTCATAATGGTATAGGTTATAAGTTTCGTAATGAATTGTCACTCAAAACCGAAAACCCAAAACGACTTAAAATCGAGTATACGTTCGTCTTGTATGCTTGTTTAATTGCCTCCTTTACTGAATTTGTTAACTCGCCTTGTTTACTCGTTGTTAACACACCTCTTTATTGTTAACTCGCCTTCTAAATGAAATTGTTAACTCGCCTTCTAAATGAAAGTTGTTAACTCGCCTTCTACACCGATTGTCTAATCGCCTCTTATTTACTCGTTGTTAACTCGCCTTCTCTTTATTGTTTAATCGCCTCCTAAACAGATTGTTAACTCACCTTCACATTTGTTGTTTACTCGCCTTCACAAAAAACCAAAAACGTACTATGTCCTATTTTTTTTTGTATTGTAACAGAAACCAACAAAACAACGTACAAAGAAGCTAAAAATGGATCTTTGTCTCCTTGTTTTTCAAACCGTTGGACCACAAGAAATAAGCAAACTCAAGCTTTAATATAAGCTCTTTTAACACTATTAAGACACGAAGAAGATTAACCACAATAAGCTCGAAATAAGCTTTTAAACCAAAATAAGCTACGAATAATATTCAACAATAAGCACAATACCAAAAGAAAGATAAAACAGAGATGATAAGCTTGTTTTCAAAAAGAAAGAAAGAAGAAACGAAGTGATTTTTTTTCTTTGTCAAACCAAAACGCACCCTTATTGGTTGAACACAAAAAACAAATGTTTTTATATGCAAACCAAATGCAACCTACTATTACTAGTATACTAAAACTGAATAAGCCCAATAATGTTGTTCAAAGAAAAACAGTTTGAAGCCCAAAGAAAATGCGTTATTGATGCATAGAAACAGAAGGAAAGAAGAAAAAAAAATACTTCAAATGTAAAAATAATCCTATAAGCTCGAATAAGTTGAATAAGCTCAAATAAGCCGAAACAACAAAACCAGTAAACCCACCCATGGCTCGTGATACCAATTGTAGGAACCAAGATACAATTTCACTTTACCATTGTTGAACAAGAAAGAAAGATGAGAAGAATGATAAGAAAAGTAGAGAGATGTTTAGATAGAGAAAGTAAGAAACAAAAAAAGATTGGTTAATTCTTACAAGTGTGTGAAAACAAATAAGATCTTTAAATCTTTATCCTTGAATCTTATGCCGCCTTGCTATCTTGTGTCTCTACCCACATGCTCATTATCTTGAAGGCTTGCTAACAATCTCCCTCAACATTTGTCCTTGGCATGATTACTTGCACCACTTGTTGGATTATATTACTTGATCCACATGATAGATAACTCATTGTCATAATAAGGCAATCTTGTCGATAATGTTCTTTTTGAGGAAGTGCTTGTACATAAGAATTTGCAGAAAACCTTGACACATGTCTTAAGCTTTCATCATGTGTTTGTCTTTGTTGATTGAACATGAGCATGTGGTCTTGAATCTTGACTCAGCTGGAATAAGGTTGTAACGCCGTCACTTATACCTGAAAATTGATGTTAGTGATAAACAACATATATGGACGAATATGGCTTTATCATTCGTCTTTAGTTCGGTTACATTAACCTCCGGTTCTGTGAGGACCATTTTACAGTATAAAATACTGTACCTGTGGTCACGTAGATTCAATTTAAAAGAATCTCCTTGATAGGGTTTTCAGCTCAAAGTGTTAGATCCTTGATGACATCAAATAACGTCTATTTTATAGCATCATTTATCCCATGTTATTAACCCATTTTGTATAGTTATTGCAAAGAATTGTTACTTAATCGTTTATATTTGAGAATTGCAATAATTATGGAGTAATTGGTGAAAGTTAGCAAAAGGCGCGCATTCTGGAGCCTAAATGAAGATATTTTGAAGATTACTATTCTAAAGACCAATACGCCGTATTCATCAAGGAAGATATGGCGTATCCGTGCCTTCACTCACCAAAGACTACGCAAGAATAAAGATTAATACGTCGTATCTAGAGGACTCAATACGCCGTATTCAAGATATGGAATAAATATAATATTCTGGAAGATAACAAGCGTGGTCCCTACTCCAAGAAATCCCTAATACGTCGTATCTAACTCTTGGATACGCCGTATCCAAGCGACTTCCAGACCCTATAAATACAAAACTCAAAAAAGAGTTTTAAGTGTGCTAAATCATATTCTCGATACCTAAACTACAAAAGTCGATTTTCAGAGGAGAAAAATAGCAGAAGAGGTCGAGCAACGTATTCAATTCAATAGAAGACAACATGTAATTCCATATACTTTAGTAATCGTTTAGTTTTTGGTATCATTCATTAACTCGGTTAGTTTAGCTTGGCTAAATAATTACTCTTGTATTTATTATGACGTTTGAAGGCTAATACCTTTGGGTATTAGCCATTATTATGAAGATCTGAATGTTTGGTATTTGTTTATCTCGATTTCTTGATTTATCGTTGAGTGCTTGTTTATGTTTATCAATTTATACTTGTTTACGCGCTTTTGTATGCGACCTATCATTCAACTAGATCTAGTGAAGCAGACCAAGTAGATCTAGAGTCCGGGATAGCTCTCCATATAGTGATTTATACATCTAGAATCATAGTTATACAAATATTGTCCTTCTAAGTCTGTGTCTAGGATACGCTTCGGGCTTAACTAGTTAATTGGATATTGCCAATGGTTTATTGATCGTGTTGACTAGCAGGTGACCTAGATAATTCAACAAGTAACGTTCTGATTCCATTGGATAGTTGGACAAGTGGACTACTAGTGTATAAATTGCCATTAAGCGGTAAGTGGGTAAAGTCTCTATGAGCTAGGGTTTAACAAGATCACCATTGCTTTAATCCCTAAGATAGATTATAATCAGCAAATAAGGATGCTTTATGCGGATGCTTTAATTGTGACAGAATTATTGTGTCTAGGTCTTAGGATGATGTAATGCCTAAGTCTTAAGAATGATATGCCACCTCGAGAGAAGAAATCATTGCACTAAATAAACAAACCAACGTTCTAATCGGATTAATAATGGTTAATACATTTTTCTTATATAAGGTTCGACCGCTCTTTTATCTTTTGTTAATTAGCTTGTGTGGGTAAAAGTGCCTTGAATTGATTATAGACACCAACCAAACCATGCCAGTCTCTCAGGCTGAAAACCCCCTTTTCCTGTTAGAATTAGGATTTAGACTGACATAGGTTTAACATAGGTTTAGAATAGAATAGAATTAACATAGATTAGATAACCAAGATATTAATTAAATTGATAGATTTAACCTCGCTTCAAGTGTTTGACACCCTACTTACCACGAAACTACTACCGATCGGGTACACTGCCCGTTAAAGTGTTGTTTTTGGTTTAGTCGGCAAAATATAAATTTAAAACTTGAATCATCTTAAATATACCATACAACGACAGCACATAAAGTTTTTGGTGCCATTGCCGGGGAGTGAAAATTAATCTTGATTTTTATTTTGATATTTTGGTTTTTAACATTATATTAGATCTAACCCTTAGGATTAGTGTTTATTAGATTATAATTTAGAATAGTTTATATTCCTGCTTGTTTATTTATTCTGTTTGTGTGATACGACCTATTCAGTTTACTGAATATGATGTATTGGTTATTTAATAGTTTCCTAGTAAGATTATTTCAGGATGGATGATCTCAATATGCCTATGGAAGAATATATCAAGTTTGAAGAAGAAAAGGTTCGTAGGCGTGGTCGGGTGTTTAATCGGCAAACTGCTACATATGGGAAGATCGGGGTTGATTACGATCTTTACTACCTTAGATCTATGGAAGCTGAATTCCCAGCTATAGTCATTAACGATGCCGTTGCACCTCAAGATGAACATCAGTGCAAATCTCAAGTAAGTACTCCCGTTAACGATGAAATCGAATTTAGAATATCATTTGACAAATCCGACGATGAGGATTACACAATAATTTATGACAAAAACTCGTTTTCTTATAAAATGATTTATGTCAATGATTTAAAAACGGAATCGGTAAATGATGATGATAAAGTCAATATGCCTTTGTTTCCATCACCTAAGCCTACGGTCAGTTATTTTGATGATTTAAACTTCTTTAAAGATTTCGAGAATGAATTTCCAGCCATTGTTTACAATGATGCTCAAACGTCCAAATCAGATTTATTAACTAAACTGATTTCAAACCCTTACCACATTGATGAATTTAATTTGAAAGATGAAACATCATTGTCCAAATGTGATGAAGAGGAACAAAACGTTTTAAACTTTAATGATCTATTTCCTTTTAACGTAATTTATCCCGATGAGTTAAAAATGAATACAGACAATGATAATGATAAAGTCGATATTGAACACTCTTCGGGGGATTTATCTGTCAAACTGTTACCTAATGTAATAAATACCGATGTTGGTGCCTATGCACATGGGTCAAATAAGCTTTTGGAAACAAGTCATGATACATCTAATAAATTTTTCAAAACTGAAACTTTTATCAAGGGACTAAATTTTGATATCATGACTTGGAATCATCTTAACAAAGGGATGTCATTCATTTTCCTAATCAAGAATTTGTATGTGCCATTTGGCATCCCGTTCGACCCCAAATTGTTTTATAAGGATGGGATTAAATTGGGGCAAGTCTAACTTAAAGACTTTTCTGTAAACAAAAGTGCTTGCCGGGAGACAACCCGGAATGTATTTTCAATTTTTATCGAGTCTGTCTTCCCAGACTGTCTATACGGCGTATCCAAACCCCATGGATACGGCGTATTGACTATCTGGACGTTATCCAGTCTTTATTTTCAGCACAGTCTATACGACGTATTCATTAAATGAATACAACGTATACATGTATCAATACGGTGTATCCTGGGGAATGGATACGGCGTATTGACTTCTCTGGCTTTGTTTTTAAGTATTTATTTCGAGTCTCTTACACCATAACAAATTTCGGAGATAGATTTGCATTTATGTTTTTTGAGAATTTAAATAGACCTTTTGGAAAGAAATATTGACGAATATTGGTGGTAGTGTTTACAAATCTGGAGGAGATCTTGAAGTGTTTGGAGTTTTGAAACTCTCAAGGCGTTTTTTACAGCACACTATCTAGCTTTATAAAATAAAGCATTTTGGAGATCTTCGAGCATATTTTATGGGGAGTGTTTCTCATTCTAATTCTTTTTAAAATTTCCTGTGTATTTTATAAGTTTATATTTATTTAAAACGGAGGACGTTGTATAAATTCAAGTTGGGGGGGGATGGACTTAGGATGTATTGGTCTCTTAATTTTCACACTAAAATGCTTAAATTTTGCTCATATTTTAAATTTTTTTCAAGCGCATACTTTTGTGAAATCACTTGTTACATAACCCCTCACAATAACCCTTGTTAGATGTGTGGAGGGATTTAACCTTTCCATTTCTAATGGTTTTCCCAAATTCCTTAAAAATATAAAGTGTGTTGGTAGATGTTGTAGACTTTAGAACTTGGCTTGGTATATCACTCGAGACCATAGTGATGAGTACTATGGATTTAGATGGAGAGTTAGTATGAGTAACTTCGGTTTTTGTTTTTTTAAATTGAGTTAAAAATTTTAAGATTACACCCAAAATTCCATTTGCATGTTGCTTATTAACTAAAACCTACCCGGTTAGTTAACCTCACATATTATTAAACCCTTTCTACTTTTTTCTTTAGAGTGTTGATCCACTAGATCACACCCGTTTTGGTAGAGCCCTAATCCATTAGGGTTATATTACACCATACTATGTGTTTCGGTTACACCCTTATCCTTAACCTACCCTGTTTTTAGATTTTAAGTTTAATTTACGTTGCTAGTTGCTTAAAGTGTATTAAAGTTTGTAATTTCCTGAGTCTTGTGTCAATTTCTATCTTTGGTGCGGTTGGAAATTTGCACCAGTGCTAATGGGAATAGTATATTAGTGTCAACCTCGCTCATGTGATATTTTACTACCTTCACAAATTATTGGTGAATACGAAGATGAAGGAAATATTGAAAGAAAGATATTATCCGCGATATTTTTTATGATCGTGAAGATGGTTAAAACTACACCGAGATTTGAAAGTTTAGTTAGCAAAAAAAAAAGAGGGGGAAAGGGAAAGTTTGATTCTGAAGATAATCGGTTTCGCCATTACCAAACGGAAGTACCAGGAAGGAGCGTTATTCGTATTGATTACGTGTTTAAAAAATCAACGTTGTTGAGTATTGTTCAAGTGGAAGAAAGATATCGCCACTTGCCTTTTGTAGAGTCACTGTAAGTTTTGGGAAGGGAAGATGGGGAAAGTTGACCGTTTCAGGGGGGGACGCCAACTTTAGGGTTGTTGTTTTTGTTCTATGATTTAAGATGTTGTGATTAGTTGTGTCTTTATCATGATAAAGGTCGGGAAATAAGTGTCTAGCAACTTGTATCTTAAGTCTTAATCTATTTGTTTCTTGATTTTTTTTTTAACAACAATTTTATGTCCATCTAACATATGGATTAGACACGTTGGTTTTTTACGGGAGGGGAACGAGCATTCATACGAACATTGCATGTATATCCGGCATTCTGGGTCATGTATGCTATGCTTTTTGTACAATGTTGGTTTACGGACTTTTGGTTTGGAAATTGCGAGAAAAGTTAGAAGTTCCTAACCCCTATATCATTCTTTATCCTAACCGTTGGTTAAATTCGAATAGGGATGTGATCGAACACACAAGTTCATATCCTAGAGTTACTGGGTGTGTTTTGTGTGACTACAGCTGCGCTTAGTTAGAGTGGTACTTTGGTTGGGAGAATGATTATAGATATGATCAAACCGTTAAGCCTTTACCATACAAAAAAAATATTTACCTTTATATACTTGTTACTCCTTTAGGCTTAGTCGGTAGAGATGTGTATCCTTGCCAAACTTTTTGATAGTTTTCTAGTTCGAGCATG
Source organism: Tanacetum coccineum (assembly GCA_026074375.1). NCBI lineage: Eukaryota > Viridiplantae > Streptophyta > Magnoliopsida > Asterales > Asteraceae > Tanacetum > Tanacetum coccineum. The sequence goes on from BQNB010052611.1 coordinate 18,705, forward strand.
AGCAAATTGGAGCGAGTTAGGTACAGTTACCACATAGATTAAGTTGAGTCGATTTGAAGTGTTTGCATCTTACTTTTTCATGAGTAGTTTGGTTGTGTTATTGTAATTAGATCGAATAATGTGGTACTTTAACTCAGAAAATATCCTTAGGGATATATTTCTTATATAAACTTCTAATAAAGGCTACTTGAGTAAAGTAGGATTCAACTAGTGAGGGGTATTTGATGAAATCAAATTAACGTCTATTTTTATAACATCATTTATTCCCATTTACTTAAACCATTTTGTATTGTTTATTGCATAAGACTTGCTACTTAATCGTATTATTTAAGATTTGACTGTAGTATTAGGAGTATTGGTGAAAAGTTAGCAAAAAGGCGCGCATTCTGGAAGCTTAAATTGATGATATTTTGAAGTTTCTATTCTGAAGGACTAATACGCCGTATCCATCAAGGAAATACGGCATATCCGTGACTGGTACTCACCAAAGGACCATCAGAAAATTAAGAGCAATTCGCCGTATCAAGAGGACTCAATACGCCTATTTCAAGATTATGGAATCAAATTATTTATATTCTGGGAGATTGATATCATGCATGGTCCCTACTCAAGAAATCCCCAATACCACAGTATCCAACTTTGGAATACGCCGTAATTCCAACCAACTTCCGGACTTATAAATACAAAACTCAAAAAAATGAGGTTTTAAGTGTGCCTATATCATATTCTCGATATCCTAAACCACAAAAGTGATTTCAGAGGGGAGAGGGAGGGCGGGAAAAGAGCAGAAGAGGTCAAGCAACGTATTCAATTCCATAGAAGACAACGTGTAATTCCATATACTTTAGTAATCGTTCAGTTTTTGGTATCATTCGTTAACTCAGTTAGTTTACCTTGGCTAATTACTCTTGTATTTATTATGATGTTTGAAGGCTAATACCTTTGGGTATTAGCCATTATTATGAAGATCTGAATGTTAGGTATTTGTTTATCTAGATTTCTTGATTTATCGTTGAGTGCTTGTTTATGTTTATCAATTTATACTTGTTTATGCGCTTTTGTATGCGACCTATCTTTCAACTGGATCTAGTGAAGCGGACCGAGTAGATCTAGAGTCTAGGATTGCTCTCCATATAGTGATTTATACATCTAGAATCATAGTTACACTATATTATGGTCTTTCTAAGTCTTGTTGTCTAGGATTACGTTTCGAGCTTCATAACTTGGTTAATTGGATATTTCCATTGGTTTTATTGATTCGTGTTGATAGAATGTGACCTAGATAATAACAAGTAAATTTTGATTCCATTAGATAGTTGGAACCAAGTGGATCTTAACTAGTTATAACTGCCATTAAGCGGTAAGTGGGTAAAGTCTCTATGAGCTAGGGTTTAACAAGATCACCATTGCTTTAATCCCTAAGATAGATTATAATCAGCAAATAAGGATGCTTTATGCGGATGCTTTAATTATGACAGAATTATTGTATCTAGGTTTTAGGATGATGTAACGCCTAAGTCTTAAGAATGATATGCCACCTCGAGAGAAGAAATCATTGCACTAAATAAACAAACTAACATTCTAATCAGATTAATAATGGTTAATACAGTTTTCTTATATAAGGTTTGATCGCTCTTTTATCTTTTGTTAATTAGCTTGCGTGGGTAAAAGTGCCTTGAATTGATTATAGACACCAACCAAACCGTGCTAGTCTCTCAGGCTGAAACCCCCTTTTCCCATTAGAATTACGATTTAGACTGACATAGGTTTAACATAGGTTTTGAATAGAATAGAATTAACATAGATTAGATAACCAAAATATTAATTAAATTGATATATTTAACCTCGCTTCAAGTGTTCGACACCCTACTTACCATGAAACTACTATCGATCGGGTACACTGCCCGTTAAAATGTTGTTTTTGGTTTAGTCGGCAAAATATAAATTTAAAACTTGAATCATCTTAAATATACCATACAACGACAGCACATCAATCCTCTAACGTGGTTGCATTAGATTCATTATACTTGCTTGTTTTCATTACCGAAATGTCTCAAAGCAGACAACACGGTAAGAGTGAATCAGTTAGTTACTCTCTGACTGATTGAGTCGTCAATTCATTTACTGGACCAAAATCGATATCCAGTTGACACAAGCTTAATTCATATAGAATCTCACAAGTCACCTACCGTAAAGCTATTTGATGTTGACTCTGAAAGGATTTCTATTCCTCACTGTGTATACTAAAGAGTATCACTCTGAATGTTCTGGCAATTATCGCAAGGATAATGCATAGGACTCTTGTACAAGTTGTGTTCTTAATGACGAACAACAATTGTATATTAGAATTTGTGTCCTAATGAGATTTTTTATATATCTCATTAGCTCTAGACTCTATAAGTGTAGTTTTATTATTTGGTGATCGAAGGCTAAAGCGGACTGCCACCTTTTCAATATCAACGATTTCAGAATGAGAAAGCCGATAGAAGCGTGTTGATCTCTGTGAGAAATGAAACAAACTTCTTTTGAGAGAAGCATGAGTAGATGGGATGGGTTATGCATTGCATCACTGGGTCCATGATGACATGTCTTCAATATCAGAATTATCTTTATGATTACCGATATATTATGCATTGACACGGTTTCTGCCTAAGGTTGTATGAAGGGCTTCTTTCTTTTCACCCTTGATCCTTACATTTCTTTTTAATTCTTCAACCCTTTCAATTTTATTCCAACGCGTCCTCGCTATCACCATGTTGGGTTTGTTCCGGTGATAACTTATGCCTTGGATAACATTCTTCCCAATCTTACTTTACTCCTTTTTTCAATCATACCTAAGGACTTCTATTCTATCTACTAGAGTGTCCCTGGATAGATCGCTCAGGTTCTGGCTAGATCATGGAGCAAAAAACCTAACCTTAACCACCTTATAACACCGTAAGAAACAACAATTGGTCGGTATTTAGTATTTCCATAGTAGCCATAAAACTATTAAAAAAGCAATCAACATATTCAAGAAATCATTTATTACACATTGAGAGTTCTTTATATTACCAAAAAACTCTCCCTACACATATGCATCATATTATGAAAGAGTTTTGCACATGTGAGGACGAGAACACACTTATGTTCAAAAGATCTTATCCGTTATTAAGCCGTATTGATCACACTTTAGTCACTATTCTCCCTCTAAAAAATTGCATATGTGGTGACAATTTTTGACTTAGCAAGTGAATTAAATTACAAGTCAATGTACGTTGATCCACTTTTAAACTAACTAATCAATGGGAGAATTGGAATGCATGCCGAATGAATTATTTGAAATAAATTTTCAGATTTTATGCTCCCCCTCAAAAATAGATTAGAGTGAGAGTTTTTTGAGCACACAATTTTGAAAGATTTTGACTATTTCTTTTTGAAAATATCTTGAAAAATTATGCTCAATAGGAAAATGACTTTATATTTGTCTTATTAATTATTATTTACTTGGTGCTTCTCTTGAGCATTTAAAACTTTGAATGTTTATATGACTGTGCTCAAGACCGAGAAAATATGAATTTCCCGTTGTTTTTAGGATAAATGTACATAAATGAACAATTTCCTTTCTTTGGAGTCTGATTTCTATGCTGGCATTTACGTAGAAATCCTAGAGAAAATTTGAAGAGACATGTTTTGAAAACTTTTGAAACTCTCACTCGAACTTCATTTATACACCCGTGTTAATATCAATCAACATTTCTAGGTGCGTAAATGTTATCGATTTACGAGAGCCATGTCGGAGAAGATTATTTTTTGGTATTTTTTAAATTTTTTGATTTTGTATTTTCCTTTTATAGGTTTTATAATTTTATATTTTATTTTTTTGATAAATATATACAAAGAATTACTGTGATTTTGCAAGACATTCAAGCTCCTGTTGAGACAAACTGCGCATACCAAGGCGACGAACCAAATAATTAAACATATCCATTGGAAGGGCTTTGGTGAAAAGGTCGGCCAATTGGTAATCAGTCATGACAAAATACAGTTCAATCGTACCCTTTTCTACATGCTCCTTGATGAAATGGTAGCGGACGGCGATGTGTTTTGTTCTTGAGTGTTGGACCGGGTTGCAGGATATGGCTATGGCTGATGTCGAGTCACAATAGATAGGAATCTTGTTGAAGTGAAAGCCATAATCAGTTAACTATGTCCGAATCCAAATGACTTGGGCACAGCAAGCGGATAAAGACACATATTTTGCTTTCGCGGATGACAGCGCCATACAGTCTTATTTTTTCGAGGACCAGCCCACCAGCTTTTCGCCTAAGAATTGAGTTGCACTGGAAGTACTCTTGAAGGTGTCTCAACATCCCACATAATCAACATTTGAAAATCCAGTTAATTCAAAACCAGAATCCTTCATATACTAGAGACCCATATTGACGGTTCCTCGTAGGTAACGAAAGATCCTTTTAACCTCCTTAAGGTGCTTCTCGGTTGGCTGAGCCTAGTACCAAGCACATAAACAAGTAGCATGTACAATGTCCAGTCTGCTTGACGTAAGATACATTAGGGCACCAATCATGCTACGATATTTCGTTGCATCGACTAGAGTCCCATTCTTGTCAAGGTCAAGTTTGTCTTTGATATCCATGGGAGTACCAATGGGATCATAAGTTTACATTCCATATTTTTTAAGAATTTCTAACACGTAGTTAGACTGGTTTATGAAGATGCCACGGGGGGATTGGTGAACTTGTAATCCAAAGAAAAATGTCATTTCCCACACCATCGACATTTTTAAGCGGCTTTTCATAAAGTCAACAAATAACTGGGTATAACTAAGGTTTATAGAACCAAAGATAATATCATCAATATCTTATAAATAGCATTGGATCAATGGTGCCTTTGTTGAAGTGATTCTGTTGGAGAAACTTTGACAATTTGTCATAGCATGCCCTTTGTGCTTGCTTTAACCCATAGAGTGCCTTCTTTAACTTGTAGATATGACTTGGATGATCAACATCGATAAAACCTTCAGGTTGACACACGTATACATCTTTTTTTAACGTAGCATGCAAGAAAGCAGTTTTCACGTCCATTTGGAATACGGTGAACGATTTGTGTGCAGCGTAGGCAAAAAATATCATGATAGCTTCCATCCTAGCAACCGAAGCGAATGATTCTTCAAAATTTATTCCTTCCTCTTGGCGGTACCCTCTCACAACTAGACGAGTCTTGTTTCTAATGACCGTGTTCTCTTCATCGTGCTTGTTCTTGAATAACCATTTCAAAGTAAGAGGTTTTATGTTGTCTGGAGGAGGAACTAACACCCATACATCAAGCCTTTTAAACTAGAGAAGCTCTTCTTGCATTGAATCAATCCATGTAGGGTTGGTCATAGCCTCTTTAACATTTTTTAGTTCCATAGTGCTCATAATCAGGGCGTAGATGTACATGTCACCATCTATGCATAATTGGTTTCTTGTAAAACTGGTCATGATGGTTCTCTTATCACTTGTTCCAGAGGATGATCCTTAGTCCACTAATATTCACGAGGGTATGGTTGATAAAATGTGTGCATGTTTGATGGATCCACATATTGCAAAGATGATGATTCAGCAACACTTGTGGATGGTGGAGCAAATATATTTACAAACGTATTCCCATTGAGCATAGCATTCAGAACATTATCAGCAACTGTTTCGGTTTGGAGTGGAGCTTGGTCATCTTGTTGCTGAAGATGTTGTTGTTTTAATTTGAGCTCATCAACATCATGTGAAGTGTTTAGAATATTTGCAGCTTGTGAGGATGAATTTATTGGTGTCGGTGCGGTGTTTACTGTTGTTGTAGATGTCGTTGGAGTCTGAAGAACTTGAGGTGCTTGAGCAACCAAAGTAGTTCTTGTAGCAGCTGACAGTTAACCACCAATATAATCATCATAAATTGCTTCAAACAAGAGATCCGATTCACGTTCAGTTGGTTTCCGAGATGTTATTGTTGACGGAGCATAAGTAAGATCGAGTCCTGAACTGATTTGTCCAAAAGTCATTCCTTGAGGCCTGGGTTTTGAACTGCTTTGTTTAAAAGCTATCGCTGAAAGCTCATTAAATGTCACATTCATTGTCTCCATAATCTTCTTTGTCCTTCGATTGTAAATTCTGTGAGCACAAGAATTAGCAGAATAACCAATGAAAAAGCCAATATCACCTTTTGCATCAAGCTTCCCAATATCCTCATGATCATTCTTGGGATAACAGAGAGCCTCGAATACATGTAAAAATGAGATATCTAGTTTTCTGCCGTTAATGAGCTCGTATGGTGTTTTGTTGAATTGGCGGTGAATGATGGAGAGATTTTGAGTGTAGCACGCAGTAGCAATTGCTTCAGCCCGTAATAATAACAGTGCACGAGAGAAAATTAACACTGTTCTAGCAGCCTCCACTAGCGTTCGGTTTCTTCGTTCAGCGACTCCATTTTGTAGAGGTGTTCTGACAGAGGACGCTTGGTGAGAGATGCCAACAATATCAAAGTATTCTTTTAGCACTTGATTCTTGAATTCTGTGCTATTGTCGGTTCTTACAATAATGACTAGAGCTTGCAAAAGAACTATAATTTTCTTCAGAAAGGTTTTAATCTCTTCTGGTGCTTCATCTTTCGATCTGAGAAAGTATACCCAAGTGTAAGGAGAGTAATCATCCACAATCACCAAAACATACCGCTTCCCATTTATGCTTTTGACTCTTATTGGACCACACAAATCCATATAGAGAAGGTGTAACCTCTACTTAGAATTTTGGAACAGGTTTGGGTGGGTGAGATGCCTTTTTGCTTTTTCCTTGCTCATAATACGGACAAAGATGTTCTTTATGATATTTGAATTTTAGAAGACCGGTGACGAGATCATTTTTAGCAAGGTCATTTATGGTGTCAAAATTGAGATGGGATAAACGTTGATGCCATAACCAAGATTTGGTAGAAGTAGCACAGGCCATGAGGTAAATTGGAGATGCAGAGGCCATTTCATGAAGATTGATGGTGTAAAGGTTTGTTGTACGATTTCCTTTAAACAAATCAACTCCTTCTAAATTTCTGACGAAACATGTGTTCCTTCTAAAAGCGACCTCTAAATCTGAATCACAAAACTGACCAACCGAGAATAGGTTGTGCCCCAATCCTTCAACAAAATAAACCCTGGTGATCAATATATTTTCCCATTGAAGATCACCATAACCTAGAATTGCAGCAATATGATCATTTCCAAAGCGAACCATTCCCAGAAACTTCTAGACGAAATTTATGAGAAGCTTTAGATTTCCGTTCATATGCTTTGAGCATCTCGAGTCTACGCACCATAAACAGATTTGAACTTCCTACCAAAGAAAAAGTAGAATTTGGAAACCATTTTCTTGTAGGTTCCTTAGGGTTAGAAGTACATGCATTATCACCTTTAGAGTTGTCATATTGACACTCAGATTCACTGGATGTAATTATTTTTCCTTTAAGGTCAAACATTCTTCCAGTCGGTGACCACCTAAGACAAGTTCTAGGTTTTGTAGGCTTAAGTGAAGCAAGTTTTTCTTTGGAGCCTATATTCTTAGGTTTCTTGCCCTTTGGCTTATGTTTCCTTTTATTTGCAGTTTTTGAAACATTAGCACTGTGTTTATCACTACAAGAATTCATATCAATCACATACTTAAGCAAGCAGACGTCATGATTAGAAGTAATTAAACATTGCTTACACATAGCACAAACAAATTCAGATGTATCATTTCGAACAACACACTTAATGTTATTACATTCAAATGACATATGTTTCTTATTCTTAGGAAGCAGTAAATTCCTATGGTGTTCTTTTACTTCAAATTATTTATTCTTGATGCAACTACTCTTAGACGTAGAGGGGACCTATCATTCTTTGTATTGCTCATAGGCTGTGGTCTTCTGGTCTTAGCAATGTTGTCTACTCTTGTAGAAGATAAACCATTTAAATCAGAATTAACATCTTTCTTAGTGATGACATGAGGTTGTGAAACAGTAATCGGATTTGTCCTAACACTTGCTCTAGCTTGGTTGATAGGCACAAATTTGTCTTCCTTATAAATCTTAGAAGGATTAATCCTAAACATTCATGGGCAATCACATTATCATTTTCCACAACTTTTAATTCTTTGGTGATAGGTACCAAGTTTGAAGTGACTGGGTTTGACAAATCATTCATCTCAACAACCTTGGGAGGAACCTAAGTTTTTGAAATATTTTGATGTTCAGATTGAAATGCATTTGGTTGTCGCACAAAAAACTTGTTTCTGAGAGATTGCAAAGACGATTTCCCCATGGTTAATTGATTTGCAAACTTAGTATTCGCACTCATACCTTTGGTGGAGTCCTTTTATTCAGAAACTTTATCAAATAACTAGGCTCTTAGCTTAGCATTTTCATAAATCGTATCATGTAACTTTTGTTGCAAATAGTTAGTTATGGTTTTAGTTTAAGCCCATGTCACATTGATAGAGTCAAAAAGGGTCTTGTATGTTGTCTTAAGATGTTCATTTTCTTTTGCATAATTCAAAACCTGAAACTCTAATTCCACCTTCTCATTTTCTAGCTTTTGAGACAAAGGGTCAAAGGTATCCGATACATATGGAGTATCCTGACACTTACCCTTGAAATCTCCCAACTGAGCTGGCGATCGTTCGATCTTTTGTTGCATGTTATTATAAGCTTTATCGTATGAAATTTTTTCTTATTTACATTCTTCACATTTTTTGTACCAATCATTCCAAAGTTTAGCATATTCATTTTCCTATTTGATGATACAATTTTCAAACCTTTCTTTCGTACGTTCAAGCTCAGTCTAAAGATTTGATGTATCTACAACAGAATTACTTTGCACAATCGACATAATATCCTGACTGACAATTGCTTTCAAGAGACGCTCGATTTCATATTCTAAACTCTTGTGCTTAGCAAGAGATTCATCAGCTTCTTTGCAAGATATTTGAAGTCTCGAAAAAATTTAGTTGCTTTTTTCAAGAATTGTATTTTGAAATTTTGAACTTTATCAACTTGGTTGACGATAGGAAAAATTTCATCTTTTAAAATTTTGTGAAGCTCTTGATGAGCAGTAGACGACCAATTGTGTATAACTAATGTCATTTTTGGTTTAACAACACATTGAAGAATCACAATGGTGGTTTTTACCTCATTTAAAAATTTTCGTGAATACTTGGAGAAGTATCATCCAAAAACTCTTCATTTGGTATTGGGATTGATTTGGAAACACTGGCCATTTTGGAAGTATTTGAAAAATACGACTCTTCACGTGACTTGGTCTTTTGAGAAATAAAAACCTTTGAAAGTTGATTAATCTTTGCATAATTTGCTGGTTTTATTTCTTTGTTCAATTGTTTCATTTTTGAGCGACACTCTTGAGCAAGTGGTAGTGTCTCTTCCGAATCATACACAACAGGAGGATCATGTTTTTCTAATAATACTTTGCCATTATACAAACACTGTTGTTTCTGCTGAGCTTGCTTGAAATAAAAAGGATTTTGATAACTCAAAGCCATTTTCTGTTCAGTGTGGTCAACCGAGTCTGGCTTAGGTGAAAGCATATGCATCGTTTGAATCGATTGACCCGTTTTTACCAAAATGTTATCTAATCCCTTTATTTTATTCTCAAGTTGAATTTGTTAATCAAGAAGCTCGTCTTCGCATGTTGAAGACAAGAAACAAATGATTTTTCTTTTGAAAGCTGGTTATTTAAATTTGAAATATCCTCATTCAAAGTCGTTATCGTTTTAACAGAACTTAAATGAAGTGAATTTATCTTTTCTGTAAGACATTTCTCTTGATAAATAGACTTTTGATAACATCTTTCAAGCTTATCATATTTTTCTTTATTAATTTTAAAACGCTTTTCTTGATTTTTATATAGCAAGCTTAGTGGTCAAATCAGCATTTGTTTCTTTCATTTTACGATTGAGACTTTCTCAACCTCTATGGCTAAATTATTATATAATGATTCAAAATAAGCACGTGTTTCCTCAGCAGTTTTAGGATTTTGTTCTACTATTCCCCCACTTTGTTCCACACTAGAAACTGCAGAGATAACATTGCTGTCATTCTGTTAAACTTGGTATGGTTCAAAAATGGGTTCGAGTAACTCAGTATACTGCTCCTCTTGAGTAAACATATTGAATATCTCATTATTAGAACTATTATCATATTCGTGTACCTCAACTGATCCATTTGAGTCATAGACGGGGGCTTTGTTAGTCTGAGTACCCGATGTCGATGCTTGCTATAAATTAGCCATCAAAATGCATTTTACATTGACTTCCTCAATCTCTTCAAGATCTCCTACATCAGCCATGAAATCAAATTCCACAGCTTGGAGTTGGATTCCTGCCTCTTTCATTTGAGCAATCAATAATTGAGTTTGAAGAAAAGCAGCATCCCTTTTTCTTAGCTTTGCAGTGCAATTCCTGGCATAATGACCTAATCCTCTGCAGTTGTAACACTGTATCTGATTTTTGTTGTTCCCAATTACCATTACCTTTAGCCCGTGCTGCTACAACATTACCATTCCTAGTCTGATTTACATTCTGATTAGCAATACCCAGAACAACAATAAGCCCATTCTAATTTCCAACATTCTGAATATCTGGATTCTGAACTGCATTCTGAACAACCTGATGCCCGACATTCTGTATTGCATTATACCTATTCTGATTCCTAACATTCTGCCTAGCATACTGTCTAAACTGATTCCCATCATTACTTCCAACCATGTGCATCTGTCTGTCTTGACCCAAATTCATACCCGGCTGTGCAATCTGCCTATTACAAGGGTTAGATGAAATTCTTTGGTTGTTGTTGGTTGGTGTTGAGTAGTTTAGTTTGAATGCCTTAGCCATTAGAACAAGTGCCATGTTCATTGCTGTTGTGGGATCGGAAATGTCTTTGGGATTAATCATTGGTTGTTGCATGTAGTTCTAGTTGAATGATGGTTGTGGGTTGTAGTTGTTGTTGGGTGGTGATTGTTGCATGTAGGTAATATGTGATGGTTGATCTTGGGGAAACACTGAATAATTATAAGGGTTATTGGAATTAGCCATAAGTGCCAGAGGATTATGTGCTCTTACAAGTCGTTCTGCCCTCAGAGGATTAAATATGATTGATTATTTAAAATATGTTCCGAAAATTTTACCGGTTACGCGGTAATTGTTTTTATGAGACAATAAAAGATCAAAAGTCAAAAAGTCAAGTCAGACCCAAAAAGTCAAAGGGTAAAATAGTCATTTAAAATTCTAAAAATTGATGGTTGTTACAGCACCTACCCCTTAAAGGAATCCCGTCCCGGGATTCGATTCTTGTTAACCTACTGTGTGACTAAGAAAAGATTTAAGATTTAATAAACCAGTTTTGCACATGGCGCTGATAACCTTAGTCAGCAAAATTAGATGTTTCGACACTTTTCAACATACCAAAAATTTGGCTAAGTTTGACCAGGATATACAATCCATCAAAGTAGATATTTTAGAAAAATATCGTTACAAGTTTTATGATTGATATAGACGCCACTTGTACCACTCCCACTTGAAACACCCCGCCTACTCAGACCACAATATTGTCCGCTTTGCCCGCATGCTCACCGCTTTGCTTTAGTGTCCCTCTCTTGGGACTTCCCACAGGTCACCCAAACCAGTGCTACTCTCACTCAAGCACGCTCAACTGCTAGTTCTTGGCAGTACTAGGATGTATCGAGACCTAAGTCTTCGTACTAGTGGCCCGAAATGAATCGTTCGACTATCTCTTTCATCGATAGGTGTTTATCTGGTTTAAGGGGGGGTTGCATCACATATTAGATAAAGTTGTATAAGCTGGGACCGCTCCAGGACCCAACAACAGCAACCATAACGACAATAACTATAACAAATGGTGAGGGGATACAGAGAATGAGGACATTTCGAGAAACAATATCCCTAGAATAAAGTTCAACAATTAGGATGAGCTCGCGGGAGAGCTTATACGATAGACGGCGGAATATTATACTCAGTCTGTTAGTTCGAGATTGAACCAAGTCCATTAGCTCAAGAGTGTAACAAGTCTGTTAGCTCCACAAATAGTTCATGATCGTAAAGATTTGTAACGACAAAAGTAATAACTTAAGAATGAGATTCGGCAGTTCCAAGTAAGGCCTTAAGATTCTGCTGAGTGGTAAGGCACGATTGTGTTTCTAGACCTTTTTAACGAATTTTGGTGCTTATCGGGTTCGAGTTCATACTCGTTTCATATCGGATACCATTAAGCCCACTCATTTATAAATCATTATTTGCATAAAGAAGCGTCCCAATTTATGTAAATAATGAATTGATAAACCTATGGTTCAGTGATTTATAATTTATTTATTTAAATGAAGTGGTGTCATAATCCTTTCAAATAAAGAGATTATAAATCATCCTACTTAATAATTCTTGATGAAATACGCGTACTTACATAACCTTCAAGGTGGTGGATGACATGACGATGCATGTGCTCTAATGAGTATGGGACGAGTGTTTAAAACTCGTCCTCAGAGACGGGGAGTAAAACAATCAGGGGAAATCGACATAGAGTTCAGGATAGGTAATGAGTACTCGGTTAGAGTAAATACGATAAAGGTCCTTATGAACGAGTCAACATAGCAATTATCACATCAATCCCCCTATTACAAGTCCCACCTATACAAGACTTGTAATACTTAGATTCATGCATAATCCCATGTAAACAGAACTGTGACGGGTTTTGTTAACATAGCAATTATCATATCAATCCTTATATTACAAGTCCCGCCCATACAAGACTTGTAATACTTAGATTCATACATAATTCCATGTAAACAAAACTATGACGGCTTTTGTGTAATACGATATTGTATAAAGTTATAAGAAAAAATATTCTTAGAGACCATTGTTTAACTTACAATGTCTGAGAACGAAGTGAGACCATTGTGCAACTCACAATGTCTAAGAATTAAAATGAGACCATTGTTTAACTTACAATGTCTAAGAACGAAGTGAGACCATTGTGCAACTCACAATGTCTTAAGAAATATTCTAGTTATTTATATAATTAACTCTTATATAAATAAATGTACGATATACGCAAAAGGAATGCAAGCATATATATTCTATATATGTATGTCATGTAAGCATTTAATGTAACAAGTAATGTAAGCAGGTAAGCAAGTAGTGTGTATGCACTTTGAAAATGTTTGATGTGATGCAATGTTTATGAAAACGGTTATAGTCTAGGTAACCCATGCAACCTAGTTCTCTATAACTAGTGCTCTGATACCAATCTTTAACACCCCCAAAAATGTGTCGCAGCGGAAATATGTCCGGGAGTGTTACTTCATAATACAACAGCACAAGATACAAGAGAACGACCTCTAAATGTGTCGTTTGAAAGGTAATCTCATTGATTTTCTTGAAATGGTATAAAACATTTTCCCATAATTGCATCACAATGAAAAGCTTGAAAGCAATACAGACAGATCTGATCATCTTCGTATGTAAGTAGAAATCCATGACTGAAATCCTTGTCAATTTAACTACAGGCACATCAAATAAGCCAAACAGCTAATTCACCTGAAAAACATCTTAAAGGCTACATAAAGTTGGTGAGTTCATAGATTATTTGTAAGTATAAACGTTGAAATCAAAAGGATTTATAAAGTTCATTACCATTTCAATCCTTATAATAGTGCCAAAAATTGTACGAATGAAAGTTAGGACCGCAATTTTCAAAATACGCATGATAATTAAAACATCACGAAATGTTCAGTAGTATTGCCCAATAGTGATTACATTACTCTAATTCAATGAAACCGATGCATATGTAATCCATCGCAGTGTCCCCTCCAAGAACACCCAGCATAATAAAACATATGTACCCACGCAGGTTTCCCCCTCCAGAACACGCTGGCAGTAATCAATGGAACACCTCAATTAATGAATATGTACCCCTCCGCAGGTGTCCCCCTCCAAGAACACCCGGCATTTAATTTGTATTTAATCCGTTCAATCCGCTTAAGCTAATCCGTAATCATTTCAAAAGTAAAGTATGTATTTGTGACCAAAAATGAAGTCAAGTAATGTATCTCGTAGCGAGCTATGTAAATGAGTGTGTAAACCAAATTGTAATCAACCATGTAAATGCATTTGCAAACAAGCATGTTCTCACCCCAAAAATATATGTAAAACAGGTAAAGCATGGGGCTATAAACTCACCTCGATGTTGTAGAATGATTGGCAGAAATGCACATATGAAGCACAACACAAACGGAAATCAGAACGGCTCGACCAAGAAGTTGCGATTTATCTTAACGGCTAAGTCCCACTAGCCTAGGATAATGTATTTAGGTTTTCCGATAGATAGTTACATCAACGCGTCATGTTGATAAAAGACTTAGATTTCAAGTTGTAATAGTTTGGTGGTTGGTTAAATAGAATAAGTCAACAGTATATATAATTCATATGGTGAATTATATAACAAAGTATGTAATATATTCCCTATATATATATTACATATGAAAATTAAACATGTATATAATTGATATGGTGAATCTTATAACAAAGACAAATAACAAATAAATAATTGGGTTATATAATACTTTGCAAGTATTATATAAGAAACGTGAGAAAATAGTTGAACAAAATATTTTGACACGTGTTCGGAAATCACCACTTTAATTAATAACAGTTCTCGTATAACAGCAAACACATGTTTTAAAGTTACGAATCATATAAACGATGTTTTTAAAGTCTTTACAAAAGTTATGATTTTATCTTCTAGTAGGGAATTATAAAATAATATTTTATAATTTAGTATATTGTTTCCTTGACGGGTTTTAGTTAAAATAGTTGTTTCGTTTGTAAAACTATAGTTTTCGTTTAACCATCGGGTTACCGTTATCGTATAATTACGAATTAATAAGCTTAAATACTATAAAAATTTGCCCTTTTATCGGGTTCTAAAATAATAGAAAGTATAGTAAAAATTACTAAGTATAGATAGAAATTTATAGAAATTTCGGCATGATCTATTCGTTTATACGACATTTCCCATATTTTACAAATCTCAAAGTTTTCCCTTTTTCAATCTATTTGTGTTGCAAAATACCCGCGTTTCAATATATATCTAAACGAGACTAGTTAGATAATATAAATAAGCAAAACTAAACACATCTCATGTGTTGTAAACACAAAAACAAAATAATAAATAGCATATTTATTTAACCATTACCACCATTTTATCCGTTTTATAATTTATAAAATCTTACGATGTATTTATTACTTGATTTATATAAACCAAACACACCCTTGCTGTAAAACAGCGAACCAAACACGCCTCTTTGGTATTTCTGCTAACCCAAACGCACCCTTATGGTGAAACTGCTTAACCAAACACACCCTTGTGTTGTTTCTGTTAAACCAAACACACCCCTTATTGTGTTTCTGCTACACCAAACGCACCCTAAAGCTGTTAACAGCAACCAAACGCACCCTTGTGGCGTTTCTGCACAACCAAACGCACCCTTATGTTGTTCCTGCTCAACCAAATGCACCCTTGAGTGGTATCTTACCAAAATCACCCTTCAGGTGGCGAGCAACCCAACGCACCCGGTGGGTTTGAGACCCAAACCGGACGCACCCTTGTTGTGTTAACAAAAAAAACCAAAGCCCTTCGGTGGTGTTTCATACCGAAAAAAACGCACCAAGTGGTTGTTTTATTACAAAACAACTCCCTTTGGCTGTTTTACAACTTCATAACGCACCTCGTGGTGCAAACTACAGAACCCATCGCACCTTGCGGCTGGAGACCCCGGCTGTGACACGAACCAAACAACCCTTGTCTGTTGCTAACCAACCACGCGTACCCCTTTTTATTGTTGACAAAACCACACGCACCCTTTGAGATATTTATATATAAACCAAACGGACCCTATGTTGCTGCTGACCCAGGAACCACAACAAATAACACACCCCTTTTCGGGTGGCTGCTACCCATCCCAACGCCCCTCGTGCGTTGACATACCAATCCGGACGACCCTTTTTGTTTGCTTAAACCACAAGCAAACACCCCGGCTTTCATATTAAACGACCCATAAAAACATTGTACGGTGGTATTATCAAACCAAAGAATGCCCGGCTGCTATACCACGAAACTAATGCCCCGAGGTGCTGCAAACCAACCAAACGCTCCTCTTCGGTGCATTACGAACACACACTCGCACACGTTGGTGTGTGGTCTGTTTAACCTCTGAAAACAAACACCCTTGTTGGTGTAATCAATAACCAAGTGCACCCATTTCTTGGATTGACCCGAACCAATGCACCTGTAGTGCGTGTACACAAACCAACCGCACCCTCCTTGAGGCTTATGACCACCGAACCCAACGCCCCCACGGCTGTTAACCCAGAAAACAAACACCCCTCGTCTTTGTTAACAAACCACACGCACCATATTTTTCTGTTTAAAAAAAATAATAATAATAACAACAAGCGCACCCTCGTTGTGGTGCGGAGGAGATGGTGGTGTTATGGTGGATGGGTGAAGATGGTGGCGGTGGCAGTGGGGTGGTGAAGGGGGTCGTGAAGGTGGAGTGATATGGGGATGTATAGATCGGGAGAGGGGGAGGATTTTTGGTGTTGGCCGGAATACCCGCCGGAAAACTTTTCCGGCGGCGGCATGGTGGCGCCGGTGGCCGGATATTTTGTGGGAGAGAGAGAGGTGAGATATATAACTTTTTGTGTGTGTGTATATTTGATGGAAATGAAATGAAATGATATATAAATTTTATATATATATAAAACTAATGTGACAAGTTAAATAACTTGAGGGGTAAAAAGTGTAACATCTTTATTATACTTTTTGATCAAAGCGGTTCGGGACTAATTTGAGCGACTTAACGGATGATTCAACTCTCGAAACTTGCGCCATTGTTTTTATAATCATTTTTCTGATAAAAATGAGTATTTATTTGATAATATTTCAGAAATATTTTATAAGATTAAATAAAATATCTGTTATTCAATTTTGTGAACCGGTTTCGCTCCGTCTGAAATAAAAATAGATTTCAACTCGAATAGTCGCGTTTTCAAAAACGCTTTTAATTAAAAATGATGAATAATTTATTTAATATTTTTATTAAATAAATACTGATAATTAAAAACAAATTTAATTGTTTTTGTGTGTCCGCGTTGTATATTGTTCGAATAATGTTTGCGGTGCTGTTTTAGCCCTTTTCGGCTCGTTTCCAGGTCTCGGGCAAAACTAAAAAGTTGTCAGGAATGTCATTCCACATCAAATTGCTTTAGAGTCCGAGTCGTGAAAACGTGATTTAGATGATCGTTCTTATAAGTCAAGCCAGACCCTAAAAAGTCAAAGATTGACATCGTCATTCTAAATTCGAAAATTCTCGGATGTTACACCCAGTATTTAAGGGGGCCGTTTTCTGGAGTGAGGGAATTTTTCCAGTTTTTCTGTAATACCTATACGAAAACATTTTCCTATTTTTGCAATCAATTCTATTTCATCATGAATCATCTAAGCCATAACAATCAAACATGTAGGACTAAGCATTCTAAATTCAATTTAAAAGAGCATACAAATTGACAAGTTCATAAGCATGCATAATTTATTAAACATAACCAAAGTGTATTAGGGTGCATGCAAGCATAGGTTTAGGATGATAAAATTGAATAATCATCCAAGGCAAGTGATGTTTCTCGTACTAAGTTTCTAGCAAGAGGCATAAGATTAAATATCTAAGCATATTAAATTACTAAACAGTATAGATAATAATGTCTTAAAGCAATTCCCTCATATCTCACTTTTCATGTTCCTCCACAACCTTCTGTGACACTTTTTGATTGACCTAACTCCACTACGTTGCTCATCTTGTAATTGGACTTGACGGTTGATGATTTTAGTTTGGCTGGTGTAAAATGGTTCAAGGTGAGGTTCAATGTTAGGTGGGTTTTGAAAAACTTAGGGAACTTGATCGGTTAAGGAATTGACATAACGAATGGGGGAAGGAGTGCTTGCACACGAGGTCCCTTTGTCATTCCCATAGTCATCATCATCATTGAGATGAAATGAGGATGTTTGATCGAAGGTGGAAGAAGAAGTGGAATGACGACCTCTTCTCATGCCACGACCCCTTCTTGGTTTTCGCTCTAGTTGAGCGGCAAGAGGAGTCATGACACGATCGTACAACACATAGGACTCGTTGTTCAACTCGGGATATTCATTCATGATGAATGTAAACAAGCGGGTTAATAGAATACCATATGGTAGAAGTAACCTAGCTTGCTTAGTGACCACTCCATTCGTTTCGTCATGTAATAGGGAAGACTGGGTTTTTCCGAGTGTACTGCATAATAAAGCATAAAACAAAGACATACAGGAACGTGATCCTGGTTACCCCCAGACAAAAGACATTTTCCCAAATAATTTCTTCTAAAGGTTTCAAAGTTGGCTCAATTTTACGAGTTAGAACTTGTTATTCAAGGACTCAAATTTCTTCCTCATGGGACGGATGCGACGGACTTGTCCTTCTCGATCAATTCGAATAGACAAAATGATGTCCTCGATGGAAGGAGGGTTTGATATGGACCATCCAAAAGGATACCATATGCCAACTCATCAAGTCTCCATCTATCGGTAAAGGCACATGCTCCTTCACAGGGAACGCCAAAAATTTGAGCAAAATTATCAAGGGAGTAAGAAAAGAGTTGATTTTAAATTACAAACTTGACAAACATTTCACCTTTGTCAGAATAACTCAAACGAAACTGACTATAAGACTCAAGAATAAAGCGGAGGACACCAACTTGTCACTTGATTCGAGAGATACTCAAACTCAACAAAATGAAACAAAGACCGAACATATCTAAGATCCGTAAAGTTATCTAAAACCACCCAACCCTCGTGAAGTTAGCATTGTTCAAGGTTTCTTATTTTTTCTCTTATTGGAGGACGGAATTTATGTGAAATTATAAGGATATAGTGTCTTGTATTTCTGTAATCTTCAGAAGATTTGCAAGGCATGATTTCCTAAAAGAAAATGAGATCACATTTTATTACTCTTTCACATATAATATGTTATGAGCACTGTTTCTAGTATGTGCCTAAATGTAACAAATGTGGAGTAACGATTAACTCGACCTAAATATAAGATCCTAAGAGTTAACCCAAACGCTCCTTAGTTTGATTTTGCTCAACCAAACAAGTCAAAAATACATATGAATTATGTATCTCAAAATTTGTTCATGAAATCATTATGCGTGTATTTAAAAACGTTTTTAGGTTGTATTGACAATGCATAACAACAATTTTATGATGTTCCTAACGTGAGTGATTTGAAGATAAAATTGGGGTTTTGGTTCAAAATAAATTTTTCATTTAATCTTGCTAATGTATGCAAATCGTATGTCTACGGGAAGCATATTAGTTATACATTATATCCTACTACTCTTAATTGCATAAAATTGAAAGAAAAATCGAAAATCTCCAATTTCAATTTTTGGTTTTTCTCATGAACTTTAGACCAATCGAATAAAAATATTGAAATGACTTACAATTGATGATCTTTGTGATATTAGGAATGATTATTAGTGTTGATTTGATCTTCAATTGAAGTTTTAATGGTTGATTTTTAGTTTTGGTGGGTTTTAGTTCGAGTTCGTCAATGGCAGCAGGTAAGGGGGTGTTTGTTTTTCAGTTTTGAAATTTTTTGGTTAAGTGTCCCATTTTATGTCTTGCTGATGGCGGTCCCGTATTTACCTTGCAGTCCTAAATATATTGGGGGGCCGCCTATATGGGGGCCGCCCTCAGGCAATGATTTTAAACTTAATTTTGACGAAAATTTTGCAAAGAGGAGTGACGTTTTAATTTGCATTTCGCGAATTAAACATGCTTAAAGTACTTCGGATGAAGCATTTAAGTTGTCACGACACGGAATGGAACACGGACTAGAATTAAGACAGAAGAAATAGAAGCGGACTAATATGATTTATGGAATGTGTTCCATCATTCCTAAACCAAGACATAGATAGTTAAATGATTCACGTTTAAGGGGTTTAGTAAGAATATCGGCGATGTTGTCGGCGGACGGCACTTTTTCGATTGAGATATGTCCTTTCTGGACATTATCACGAAGAAAGTGGTGACGTATTTCGATGTGTTTGGTACGAGAATGTTGCACCGGGTTTTTGCTAAGGTCAATCGCGCCTTTGTTGTCGCACATGATGGGAACGTCGTCGAGTCGTACGTCGTAGTCGATGAGAGCTTGTTTCATCCATAGTGCTTGTTGACATGCCTTTCCGGCGCTTACGTATTCGGCTTCGGTAGTGGATATAGCAAGAGCGGTTTGTTTCTTCGAGAACCAAGATGTCAAACAACATCCCACGAACGTACAAATACCGCTAGTGCTCTTTCGGTCCACATAATCTCCCGCATGATCAGAGTCGGCATATACTACGGTTTCTATGCCGGTCCCCTTAGGATACCATAATCCTAAGTGCGTAGTGCCTTTAATGTATCGGAAGATACGCTTAACCGCTTCAAGGTGAGAGGTTTTGGGAGCCTCTTGGAAGCGGGCACAAAGGCAGACACTAAACATGATATCGGGCCTACTTGCCGTTAGGTATAATAAACTACCTATCATGCCTCGATACTTGGTACTATCTACCGACTCACACTCTTCATCTTTCGTGAGTTTAGTATCGGAGGACATGGGGGTTTTCATTGGTTTAGAATCTTCTAGACCAAATTTCTTAAGCATTTCTTTAATATACTTAGATTGATTAAAGAATATACCATCTTCCATTTGTTTAATTTGTAATCCAAGGAAGAAGTTAAGTTCACCCATCATGCTCATCTCGAACTCGTCATGCATGATTTTGGCAAATTCATCACACATGTCTTGACAAGTCGAGCCGAATATAATGTCATCGACATATATTTGAACAATGATGAGATTTGAACTTTTCTTCTTGGTAAAAAGTGTGTTATCTACCATTCCCATTTTACATTCATGTTTAATGTCACCCCTCAAACGGTGCCTGGACGGAATATGTGTCCAAGGGCGTGACGTCATAATATACATCACACAAAGCATAAGAGAACGACCACTAATTGACGTTTTGAAAATCATAACTCGTTGCATTATTTAAAAATAGATAAGTTTTACAAGATTCAAAAGAAATTAAACATTTGCGGAAGCAAAATTTAGTTTTCAAAAGACAACGAGTATGAATGATAATAAAATCTTGATAAATGGCATCATATTGCACGTAGACTCCACATAGCATGTCAAGAAATCCAAAGCTAAACACTTGAGAAAAACATGCTATCTTAATGGCTAAATCCCACTAGCTTAGGATGATGAATTGGAGTTTTCTGATGGATGAGTACATCAACGCGACACGTTGATAAAGGATTGAGGTTTCAAGTGGTAAGAGTTTGATGGTTGGTTAAATATAAATACAGGGACCGAAAGTGTAACTTTTGTAAAATAATGGTTCGGGACATGTTTAAGCTACTTAACGGATGATTCAAAACACGAAACTTGCGCCATTGCGTATAAAATAGTTTTTCCCACAAAAATGAGTATTTACTCGACTATTATTTTATAATTGTTTTTATAAAATATTTTTAAATGATTATTATTT